>CAJGYO010000093.1:0-129683 GCA_904845875.1 Miscanthus lutarioriparius
GCCATCGCCATGGCGTTCGGGGACTACGCCATCATCCCCAGCCATAACCACGACAACGGCGTATGAGCGTGAAACGCCCCGCCAAAGGAGGAGCAATGGACGATGGCGCGATCGACGACGTATGGCGCCGCTGGCGCCTCTTCTCCTTCGACAACGGCGACTCCTCGGCAAAGGCGTACGCACCATCTCATCTACGTTGGATAACCTCCATTCGACATCACACACCGGACTCGTGAGCAAATTTGTGAGTTTTCTCTCTCTAGCATTACTCTTCCTCCTCACTGAAGTGCCGCGGCCTTGCACGGACGTGTTGGCGGAAAGGAAGAAGGAGAGATAGCGGCTCGGAGGCGTAAGATGAGGTGGGATGAGAACTCCTCGCCCCTCCCTATTTAAAGAGGAGACGCGGTAGCTAAGGAAAGGCGAAAGGTTGGACGAAAAACCCTCTCCTTCCCTCTTTAAATACGGAATCAATCTTGATTGATATCCGAGGGGGACGCTGCCAAACTAACGGGACGCATACCTCGGTCGATGAGGCGTCCCTCTTTTGGTCAAACCGAACACCGCCTAGGTATGGCCCGCTCATCGACCCGCTCCGGACGCTGGCGGCGATTAAGGCACCCACATAGGCGCATAACTTTTCGCCTCCCCATGCAGACCACGAGACGACCCGACGACAGGACCTTTCGGATCTCTGGGCGGCCGTTCAGCCTGCAGAAGACACGATTTAACGAACGTCCCAAAGAAAGATAAGCATCTCGGCTTTCTTACTTTATGCATTAAAATTCATTCACGAGCTTCCGACCCCGTCAAGCGGTGGGGACATTTAACATCGCCGGGGATGCCGAGGATGTCAACCGATCTAGACATCCCCTCACCCGACCCTCCAATGCTGCTGTCGCCTCATTCGATATAGGCGACCACGGCCCGAGGTTCAAGGTCGGCCCGCTGAAAGGGCTCGAGGCCGCCTCACGCCCGAACAGAGCTGTGGAGAGATAACCGAGACAAGCCCCGGCTGGCCTGCGACCCCGCTTCCCGAAGCGAATAGGGGCGTCTCGACCTTCTCTCGTTCGATTCTAACCCGAGCCAAACCCACGTAATCTCCATCGAGGAGAGGCCATCGGGCCCCCGAGCTTATCGAACGACTCGGGCATCTGCCGGGAGGCGGGTTAAGAAGTTGTGGAGTGCCACGGAGGGCTCTGCCGACCCCATCAAACAAATGATGGACCCGGATTCCACACTTAACGTATTTCCATTAGTGAGCTCGTTGAGCGCGACACTCAAGCCGTCGAGGCAAGTGTCGCGTTCACTCAGCCCCTCCGATTGCGAAAACCGAGGATGGGGTGACACGCAAACAAATAATGACCCCCCTATTAGACCCTAACAAGGCTCGGTGGCTTGAGCCAAACAATACAGGACACAGTTCAAAGGCCCCACCTTGCCGAGCCCATAGAGTCCCTGGGTTGGGGATTTACATTGGAAGACAGTATGGGAATATTGCGATGACATCCATGGACTTCGTCAACCCTGTCACCAAAACCACAGTTCTGATCTCCAGTAACCCCCAACCCCAGCAAATGCAGGGGGTCGGACCTTACTCGAGGGCTAGTTAAGGTATGGCTACCTCCTTTCTTTCTTTCAGAACAATCTCCTCGCATTATAACCAGCGGTATAATTTAGGGGAACAAATTGGTAAGATCGTAAAAAATCAAACAAAATGAAATTACGACGCAAAATCACGAAAAGCGTCCAGACTCGAAAAATACTGACACTTGTCCACATATTACATATAAGTTATTCTCAAAATTGTTCGACTAATTACTTCCGCGGAGGGAGAACCATCTCTTTCAGATTGTCTGCCAGGTTTTTTGCAAGGGGAGCAACCATCTTCTCCATTTCCTCTAGCTCTTCATCCTCGTAGGTGGACGGGAAGCCTTCGCTCATCACCTTCAGGTTGATTTCCTTCTCATAATGAGCGTGGGCGACGGTAAAGGCCTGGGTAATCCCGACGTGAAAGGCACTCTCCTCAAGCTGGCCCACTCGAGCCTGATACCTGCAACACGAGCCGCGAGCGGGCTGGTCTCCACCGGCTCCGTCACATTCAGGGCATTAAGGACCACCCCGACCGCAGCCTGTAGAAGATCATGCTCGTCGCTCTCAACCTGAAGGGCCCTTCGTGCATAGGCAGCCTCTTTTTCCAGCTTGATGGAGGCGTTTTCAGCACTCAACCTTCGGTTCACCGCGTCACCAAGCTCCGCCCGGAGAGAGCGGACCACCTCGACGTCCTCGTCCACCTTCTACTGGAGGCCCGTGGCCCTACTCTCGGCCTCTCGCCGGAGTTCCCGCTCCACCTCCAGCTCCTTCAGGACCTCGCCGGCCTTCTCATTAGCCGTGGCATTCCTCTGCAGCAGCTCGTCTCGCTCTTTCCGGAGTCTGGCAATCTTCTCACAACCAGGCCTCCTTGGAGAGGCGATCCCACTCCGCCTTCTGCTCGCGGAGGAATTGGGATTTATTCCGGCTACGAGCAACAAGAACCTGAAGAGGAAGAAGACTGGTATCAGAAATGCGAAAAACACAAAACATATGAAGAAAGAAGAAAGCCTAGAAAAAAATACAGAGTGGTAGGGATAACGATCTCACGGAGGCTCCTCCCTGGTCCAGTATGCGTCAAAGATGGTTGAGAGCCCGATGTCAAGACCCTCCCGCTCCATGCTCTCAGAATGATCATCGAGTGAGAAAAGAGCCGACGTCGGGTCCAGAGCGGCCATCCACTGGAGCGGCGGCTCCCCCGGCGCAGGGGAGCGGCTTCCTCCCGACAAAGGGGCCGGTGGCGGCTCCTCCCGACCTGTGACGCACCACCATCCGCACTCGAGACCTCCGGTTGGACCCTCCTCCGTCTGCAGGCCGCTTGAGCGCCACGGGTGGATCCACTGGGCCCTGGTGGCGCTGGATTGCACCACGCCTCAGCGCCACCACGACCACGCCTTGGCCGATCTCGGCTTGGCGCGGTCACGACCACCTCCACCGGTGGTATGCGGCCCTCGGCCGGCTGTTCCACGTCCGCCACTGAGGAGGCAGCTCGCTCAGTAACCTCCACGGGCGTGGGAGCCACCATGGGCGCCGTCGGGTCAGCCAACGCGGCCCCGACGTCGGCACCACTCCTGCCCGAAACGGGGGTGACTCTAGGTGACGTCGTCTGTCCCGCTTGAAGGGCGAGACTCTTCTTGGGTGCTAGCCCCAGGGGGTGACCCGTCCGCAAGAACCTACACAAAGGTAATAACCATTAAGTCAAAATAAAAATGGAAAAAGGATGAAAACAGAGGAATCAACAGCTTACGTTGACGTCCTCGGCCGGCGGAAGCATTTTGGGGATGGATCCCCAGATCCCTGCCCTAACTCATCTGGGCGGGACCGTTTCATGCCTGCCCCCTGCTCCGGGGCAGGGGGGTTCTTCTTGTCGGGCGCGGCACCGGAGTCGCTCCCCTCCATCGTCTCGTCGGGCGCGGCACCGGAGCCGTCCCCCTCCATCGTCTCATGGGGTGCAGCACCGGAGCTGCTCCCCTCCATCGTCGCCTCAGGAGTGGCGGCGGCAGGTCCGCCCTCCCCCATCCACCGGTCCTTGGCCAGCATGCCGTGCGAAGCGGCGGACTCGCCGGCCTCCACTGACCTCATCGATCTACTTCCCTCCGCGTGGAAAGGGAAGGGCCCCTACACGGATGGGTGACCACTCGTCAGCGTGTCCTCGTCCTCCAGGATGCCCCAATCCACGCCGACGGCTACCTCGTCGTCGTCATCATCATCATCGTCATCGTCGTCATCCTCACTGCTCACGTCCTCTCCCTGATCCCGTGCCTCCTGCTTCAGTCGTTTCGCCTTCTTCATCTCTTCCCTTGCTTTCTTGTCCCGCTCGGCCGCGAGTCGATTCGCCGCCGCCACGACCTTGTCCTTTGGCAGTGGAACTGGGCTATCCTTAAAGACCAGCACCCTCGGCTGGTCCCAATGTCATAAAGCAAGTGTTAAAAAATGGAGATCCAGGAAAAAAGAAAAGAGCACGGGAGAGGAGAGCTTACGAATTCAAAGAATCCAGGCTCCGGCCGCATTGGGGGGTGTCCGGGCACCGGATACACAATGTCGAGGACCCTGCCTGCAGAATCCTTCGTCGGCTCCGTCGCCTCCTTGATGCGCTGCGCCACTTCCGAGTAAGGGAGCGCCTCGTCAACAAGCACCGTCCCCTCGAGCGATATCCCGGGCATCATCCAATGCAGGGGAAGCACACGCGCCATCAGAGGCACCACCCTCCTAGCGTGGTAGGCACCGATAATCCCTGTCCCCTTTACACCCCGACCCTTCAGGGCTTGGAGGGCGGAAAGAAGGTCGGAGATGTGTTTCTTGTCTTTGGACTGGACGCCCCAGCCCCACGACTCTAGAACATCCACAATAAGACGTCCAATATACTTCGGTAGGGTGGCACTCGCATCATCCCTAACGTAAAACCACTGCGAGTGCCATCCCTTGTTGGATGTCGCCAGACGCATGTATGGGTAACCCTTCGACCGGGTATGGCACAGATGAATGCTGGCACACCCCATCGGCGCATTCACATCTTTCCCCCCAATCTTCCTCTTTGATAGACTAATGTTAAAGAAATACCGCCATAGATCAAAATGGGGATCGATCCCCAGGAAACCCTCGCACAGGGCAACAAACGCTGCCATGTGCTGAATCCCATTGGGAGTTAAATGCTGCAGCTCTACCTCATAGTAATCCAACAGCCCCCGAAGGAATCTATGCGCGGGTACCCCGAATCCTCGCTCATGGAAGATGGCAAAAGAGACAACATACCCTTCAGGCGGCACCGGCTCACCCTCGTCGCCAGGAAGCAACCACTCCTGGACGGCGGACAGTGGGCGGAGAAGGCCACGGCGGACGAGGCCCTCCAAACGCTAGGAGGTGATGCTTGATCTGCCCCACAACTCCATTAAAGCAGTAGGGGGGAAGGGCAGGCGCGAGCTTGACGGCGGCTGGAACACGAGCGCAGGCCGGTCGACGGTGGCGATGCGGGTGCGAGAGGCTGGGACGATTGGCGGCGGATGTTTCAGAATGCAAAGGCAGGGGAGCGAAATAAGGAACCTTGGGGGCGAACCCCGTGGTTTTATAGGGGGCGACGGACGCGAGAAGGGCAACCGTCCTCCTCGATCTCCGGGCCTACCATGCGTGCCACCACGTCACGTCGCGGGACACGCGCCCGCAGTCCCTATCCTCTCACCCCAAAAATCTCGGCAGACGGATCGCCTTCCCGAGACGAATCCAGACTCTCTACCCACCTGGGAAACGCAAGCCACAAAGGCCTGTTCTTTTCTCTTTGGCCCACCTAGGGCCGAGAAGCTCGCTGGCTGGCCCAACTAAGAAAGGATCCGCGGACGATCCGAAATCAAGGGCAGAAGCACCAGTCAGGTCAGCCCCGAATCAGTTCCCAGCAAACGGGATGCCACGACCCACTTGGAAAAATGTCCAGTTGACGAAAAATTAAGTCCTTCAGCCTTACCCGCGAAGGGACCGATATAACCCCCGGGCGACTCTACTCAAATCACCCGGGGGCTCAGGGGCTACACCCATCGGGTGCGCTCACGCGCACCCTCCGACAAAGTAACCTCGATGAAATAAAAAAAACACCCTCCAGGCGGTTCTACTCGAATCACCTAGAGGCTCGGGGGCTACTGTCGGGGACCTAATACCGGGGTACCCTAGAAGGTGGAACCAATAACCACCGAACGTTAAAAACTTCTGGACGCATAAGAGCGTTGCTTCACCCCTCACTGGAATGACAGGAGCTTGGTTCCACCTCGCCCGATGCCTTTGGAGTGGGCTCGGTCTCGCCCGAGGGCCGAGGATTAGTCTCCGTCTCGCCCGACGCCTTTTGGACGGGCTCGATCTCGTCTGAAGGCCGAGGGATAAATCCCGACTCACCTGACGCCTTTGATGTGGCTCTGCCTCGTTCGAGGGCATGGGACTGGTCTTTGTCTCGCCCGACGCCTTTAGGGCGGGCTCGGTCTCGCCCGAGGGCTGAGGGATAGATTCCGCCTCGCCCGACCCCGGTGGAGCAGGGTCGGTCTCGCTCAGGAGATAGGGATTGGTCTCCGCTTCGCCCGATGGCAAGGAACAAGCCTCACTCTGCTCCATATCTAAAGATTGGATTCATCTTACCTAACCACTTTTCCCTGTTCCCTCAAGATGATGGAGACAGGGCAAGACAAGACGTTCAGGTCAACCGTGGCTCCAAGAACCATACCCTGCACCCTGGCAGGAAAAGTACTGCCAGGGGATGACGGGACGGGCGCTTTAGGCCCTTCTAGGCGCCGCAGAGCCCGAAAGGTGTTACAGGTGCGTGCTCTCCACCCTGTAGAGTTGTAGGCGCCGCCTTCAGCTCTGGGACATGGAACCCGACGAAGATATACGACAACCGCTACGCTCCAGAAAAGGATTTGCTATCTCCACGAACGACGGATATTCCATCACCATGCTATGGACCCAAGGGAGCGGCGACCGCTTCCCGACCCCTCAGGTCCACCAAGATAGAAGACCTTGGCCACGGCGCTACTCCAGACCCCGACCCCGCGTCCCTCCGACGAAAACTCATAGGAACCAGAAGGCGTGCGGAGCAAGGCTGGGGGAGGCTCGAAAGTCAAAACCACTGTACTACGGCCCATACCCTGAGCAGGGTAGCATTCTGTAACCAACCTGACATTCTACAGAGACATCGATAGTATTGTAGGCGCTTATCTTCCTTCGCACTCATTAGAATGAAGAACCAGGCCGGGTAGACGTGAGCCACAAGACTAAGTAGAGTACGCATCCTAAAGCCCTCACCCTTGTAAAGCCAACCCCTTCATCTATAAAAGGGGATGCGCTTCCTCCATAAACAGGAGGGGAGAAAAGATCGAACAATACGACACACAGATACACACAGTCAAGTTGGGACGAACCTCTTGACATCCCTTCAACCCTTCCATTAGAGACTTGGGATCAGTCCCTCTCTCAATCGTTTGTACCCCTTACTACAAACCGTTCACGGTGCTAATAACATGAGCAGCAACAAACTGGACGTAGGGACTTTCGGCCCGAACCAGTATAAATCTTGTGTCCTTTAGCGCACCATCCGAGCCTAACGCGCATTACTATAAATTTACTTGCCGGAGCTTGTACGAAACACCGACACTGCCAATATCTCGTGGGATGAGTTTGCTGAAGCATTCATTGAGTATCACATTCCCAAGGGTATCATGGAGGCCAAAGCCGAGGAGTTCCGCAACATCAAGATGGGAAAAGGATAAGGTGACTGAGTACACTACTCGTTTCACCAACCTTCTGTGCTATGCACCTCCCTATGTTGTGAACTCTGAGAAGGAGAAGCTATACTATTACCACAAGGGACTTAACCCACACATCAAGCTGAAGTTTGGCGGTATTGAGAGTAACACACTACGTGCTCTGGTGGACCGCTGCATCCAGATTGAGAAGGACCATGCTGAAGCTGGAGAAGAGTACAGGGAGAGGAAGCGTAAGCCTGAGGAGTCTTTCCGTGGCTGTGATCGCAAGAGGTTCCATAGAGGTGCACCATCTAGGGAACGCTCTCGCCACAACAGGGATGATAACCCTCGATCGGGTAGGGGAAATGGAGGCTACACCGCCAAATACTCCCGCCCTGCTGAGGATCGTTACACCCGGGACCGTTATGCTCAAGACCGCAACACTCAGAACCGTTTCAACCGTTCCCGCTCTGAGAATGAACGCCCAGCATAGAACCGCTCTGCACTAGGCACTGGAAACTGGAAGGCACCCGCGCCAGCCCCTACAGGCGGTGCGCCTTTCACCTGCTTCGCTTGTGGCCAACTAGGTCACAAAGCTGCCGAATGCCCTCAGAACTCAGCTGCTCAGAAGTCTTAGTTCAAGGGATCTGCTACCCGTGGATGTCTCAACCATTTGGACGCTAAGGAAGCATAGACTGCCCCTGATGTTGTGTATGGTATGTTTTTAGTTAATGGCAATACTGCATCAGTTCTATTTGATTCTGGAGCAACTTGTTCATACATATCATCCAAGTTTGCACAAGAGCATGACCTACCTATAACCCCATGTGAAAAGCCTATCATCACCAGCTCACCTTTAGGAGACCTAAAATGCACCCACATCTGTAAGGGAGTGAGTCTTACCATTGAGGGTCTTGCCTTTAAAGCTGACCTAACCCTGTTACCTTCCACTAACCTAGATGTCATCTTAGGCATGGACTGGTTAACCATTCACCGAGGTATCATATCATGTTCACCTAGATACGTCCAAGTGACCCACCCATCGGGCCAAGTCATTAGATGTGAACCCCAGTCTAGAAAGTCCACCTCTATCCAATGTGCCCTTAAAGCAAGTTTAGAATCACAAGAAGAGGAAAAGATAGTTCATGATGTGCCTGTGGTCAGAGACAATCCCGATGTATTCCCTGAAGAATTACCGAGTATGCCACCAGACCGTGATGTAGAGTTCATCATTGATCTTTTGCCGAGAACAGGACCCATTGCCAAGAGGCCCCATCGCATGTCAGTTGATGAACTGGCCGAGCTCAAGAAGCAGCTTGATGAGCTCATCTCGAAGGGATATATCAGACCCAGTGCTTCACCCTGGGGATCCCCTGTTCTGTTTGTTAAAAAGAAGGATGGCTCAATGAGAACGTGCATTGATTACCGGAACTTGAACGCAGTCACCATCAAGAACAAGTATGCCCTACCGAGGATTGATGATTTGCTTGATCAGCTTAGAGGTGCCAAGTATTTCTCCAAGATTGATCTCAGATCTGGATATCATCAGATGAAGATTCAAGAGAGTGACATACCGAAGACAGCTTTCGTGACTAGGTATGGACAGTTTGAGTTCACTGTGGTATCCTTTGGACTCACGAATGCACCTGCATACTTAATGAACGTGATGAATAAGGTTTTCATGGATGATCTGGATAAGTTCATGGTAGTATTCATTGATGACATCCTCATCTATTCATCCACCGCCGAAGAACACGAACATCATCTGAGAACTGTACTTGAAAAACTAGCCCAACACCAGCTCTATGCAAAGTTCAGCAAATGTGAGTTTTGGCTACAGGAAGTTGCCTTCCTAGGCCATGTACTATCAGCTGAAGGTGTTGCAGTTGACCCAGCTAAGATTGAGGCTGTGAAAGGATGGGAACAACCCCGTAATGTGAAAGAAGTCAGAAGTTTCTTGGGATTGGCTGGATATTACCGCCGATTCATCGAAAACTTCTCCAAGATAGCTCGTCCGATGACCAACCTTTTGAAGAAGACTAAGGAGTTTGAATGGACGCCCGAGTGTGAACAAAGCTTCCAGGAATTGAAACAGAAGCTTACCACAACTCCTATGTTGGCATTGCCTGATATTAGCAAAGATTTCGTGGTCTATTGTGATGCATCCCGTCAAGGACTCGGTTGTGTATTGATGCAAGATGGAAGAGTGATAGCTTATGCTTCCCGATAGCTGAAAGAACACGAGAACCGTTATCCAACTCATGATCTTGAGTTAGCAGCCGTTGTGCATGCCTTGAAGATCTGGAGGCACTACTTGATAGGCAATAAGTGTGATATCTACACCGATCACAAGAGCTTGAAGTACTTTTTCACTCAAGAAGATCTGAATATGAGGCAACGTCGATGGCTAGAGTTGATCAAGGACTATGATCTAGAAATTCACTATCATTCGGGGAAAGCTAACGTAGTCGCAGATGCCCTCAGCCGTAAGAGTTACTGTCACACTTTGATCACTGAATCTATACCACCTGAGCTCAAGGAAGAGATTGATGATTTCCAACTTGAGATACTACCGCATGGCTTGTTGAATGAGCTCCACATACAGTATGATCTCACAGATCGCATCTGTCAAGCTCAGAAAAATTGTGAAGAGATCGAATATCTCCGTGGTCTGATGAAACTAGGCTACAAGACCAACCACCATGAAGATGAACAAGGAACCATTTGGTTCAAGGACAGAATCTGTGTACCTTCTGATCCAGCCCTACGAGAGGAAATTCTGTCAGAAGCCCATGATTCTAAGTACTGTATTCACCCTGGAAATTCAAAGATGTATCAAGACTTAAAGAAACACTTTTGGTGGAAAGGCATGAAGACAGACATTGCAGGACATGTGGCACGATGTGACACCTGTAATAGAGTCAAGGCTGAACATCAAAGGCCTGCAGGATTGCTAAAGCCTCTTGACGTTCCCGAGTGGAAATGGGAGAGCATATCCATGGATTTTATGATTGGATTGCCTCGTTCACAGAAAGGCAACGATTCCATCTGGGTGATTGTTGATCGTTTGACCAAGATTGCTCACTTTGTACAAGTGAAGACCAAGACCAATGTAGAAAAATTAGCAGATCTATATATTGAGCATATTCTCAGACTGCATGGAGCACCCTCTAGTATTGTATCTGATCGTGGTCCTCAGTTTGTGTCCTGATTCTAGGAAGCTCTGCACAAGTCTATTGGAACTAAACTTGATTTCAGTACCGCTTACCACCCGCAGACAGATGGACAGACAGAATGGGTAAATCAGATCTTAGAAGACATGCTTCGCGCTAGTGTACTGAATTATGGCTCTGATTGGGAGAAGTGCTTACCCTATGCAGAGTTCTCTTACAACAACAGCTACCAAGCCAGTATCAAGATGTCGCCGTTTGAGGCTCTGTATGGCAGACCTTGTAAGACACCGTTGATGTGGTCCCAACCGGGAGAAAGATCATTTTTTGATTCCGCTAAGATTCAAGATGCAGAAGATGGAGTTGCTCGAGTGAAGGAGAATCTGAGAATTGCTCAAAGTCGATACAAGAGCTATGCTGATAAAAGGAGAAGAGAACTCGAGTTCAATGTGGGAGACTTCGTCTATCTCAAGGTATCTCCGCTATGTGGGACTGTCAGATTCCATGTGAAAGGCAAGCTTGCCCCTAGATTTGTTGGCCCATACAAGATTTGCAAGAGGATTGGAAATCTCGCCTACAAACTTGAGCTACCTGAGGAATTGGTGGGTGTACATCCCGTATTCCATGTCTCTCAACTACGCAAGTGTATGAGAGTGCCCGATGAAGTAGTTCCAACTGATACACTTGACATTCAAGATACACTTGAGTATAGAGAACATCCTATCAGGATTCTGGGCAGAGACACCAAAGAGACCCAAAGCAAGACTATTCCTATGTGCAAGATCCAATGGAGTAATCACACAGAGAGAGAAGCAACATGGGAGAAGGAGTCTGACCTCCGGCTACGATATCCTTACCTCTTCGAAGAGTACGTTACACCTTAATCTCGGGGACGAGATTCCGTTAAGGGGGTAGGACTGTAACAACCCAAAAATCCATACACCCAAAAATACCAACACAAAATTTTTCTTAAAAACACCCATGTGATGATGAGTGTCATGTATAGAAAACCCAACCTAAGAGATGCATTAGGTCTAACCCCAACCCAAGTTAACACATAAGCATGGCATGTCATTAGGTAATTGTGTTTATCTAAATTCTAATCAATAAAGTATTGCATGCTTTGTTAATTCAAAATGTGATTTGGATTTCCATTTGAGTTATGATATGCTTAACAAACTCCAATGAATTAGGTGCACCCATTTTGAATTCAAAATACCCAAGTCAAATTTGAATTCAAATCAAGGAAGAAGATAAAGAAAACAGAAAAAGGACATAAGGAAGAAGGCCTCGCAGCCCAGGCTGCTCGGCTTTGCGGCCCAACCAGCCCAACCGCGCCCATCTTGCACCGGCGTGCACACGTACGCGTCCCACGAGCTGGCCCAGTGCATCGCTCGCACACCCGTCTGGCCATCTGCCTCGCTCGTAGCCGCTGCCCGCTAGACCCCGCATGTCAGCCACCTCCGTCTACAGTATCGTCTTCCTCACCCACGCCTCAACCGCCTACGCGACCGACGCCCAACAGTAGTGGCAGGGGCGGGCTAGGGGGTCACGCCCGGGGCATGACCCTGCCCCCTTGCGCCGCGCCCACGCAACCCCGCATCACCGTCTGATGCGATGCACACGCCTCCACCGCACGATGCCATCCGCCATGGGAGGCATGGCACTCAGCTATAAAGCTAGCCCGCACGCCGCTCACGCCCGACGCCTTAGCCTCTCCCTTAGCCTTTGCCGCCGCTTGGTGGCCCAGCAGCCACACCACACCGAGAGAAGAGGGTCATGAAGGGATCGTGAGAGGAGGATCGGAGCCCCCGCGCACTGCCGAAGTCGTCGGAGCCGAGGGCAACGCCATCGTCGTCATCACGGTCGTGGGTCGGCACTGCACGGCACTGCTTCCGGAGCTACACGGCCACAACTCGTCACTGCACCGCCATCCTTTCTTCCATGACACCCACGGTGAGCCCCAATTTTTCCCCTGCTCGCCGCCGGACCTTGCTACTCCGGCCATGGCGCTCCATACCGTGAGCGCGTAGGCCAAGGCCATTCCCGGCCTCTAGGCACACCAGCGCAGCACACTCACGTTGACCGTGACCATCCCCGAGCCCTTGGACACTATAGACCTCTCCAAGTTCCCCGGACTCCGTAGCCGAGCACGCCTGCTACGCTCACGACGCCGCCACCATGGCGCACCAGACCACCTTCGAGCATTAGACCACCGTGCCGAGCACCAGACCACCGGTCCGAGCAAGCGACCACCGGTTCGAGCACCAGACCACCGTGCCGAGCACCAGACCACTGGTTCGAGCACCCGACCACCGGTCAGAGCACCGACCACCGTGGCCAGTACTGCTGGGAGCGCCTGGCGCCTCCTTGACTCGCCCATCCCGTTCGCTGAAGCCACGGGTAACTCACGCGCATGCCGTGACCACCCCGCTTGAGTCCCGTGGTTCACCCGCGTGCCTCACCATGGTCACTATGTCGCCGTGGCCGCCGGGACATCCCTACTGGCCACCTGGGATCTGAAGCCTCACCTTGAGCCCTGGACGCCTTCGTCGTGCACCCACAAAACCGTAGGAGCCCTCATCTGCCCAGTCGAGCCACCGGAGAGCCTACAAATGTGACCTCACCACCGGCGATCACTGCCGAGCCACCGTTCACCGTGGCCAGCGCCTTGGTGAGCCCCGGCCGCCACCTAGACCCCACCATCGCAGTCGTCGTAGCCTGGGGTAGCCTTTTCCCCTCCCCAATTGGGCACCAGCACCGCCACGAAGACTCACAGTCAGCTCGCCGCCGGCAGGAGCACCACCGCGGGAGAAAAACAGGGGAACACGCCCTCGCCGGCCACCCACACGTAAACCTGGTGCATGTGAACCACAGACAGAGAAGAGGGGGGCTAGACGTGGCTCATCAGAAGAAGACGCGGTCCACCGTACACCGGCGCATCTGTCCACCGTGGACCGTGAGTCATGGACCATGGCCCAGTGGAGGCCCATGGCCGTGATGTGGCTGCGTCACAGCATGCCACGTGTCCGGCCCGGCCTGGTCCAGACCGGCCCAACCCGAAGCCCGTCTGAGACCCGGCCGTATTGATCGTTGACTAGTCAACGATGATCGTTGACCTGGCCCCACTTGTCAGTGACACGGACACTCTGGACCCACACGTCAGATGCTGACGTCATGATGACGTCACGCGGGACCCACATGTTAGAAGCCAGCACAGCCGAGGTGACGTCATGCTGACGTCACGCTGACATCAGCTGCTGACGTCAGCAGTCCTGGCCCCACACGTCAGTGACCCAGACCGTTGACCGAAGACCGTTGACCGTTGACTCGCCGTTGACTTTGACCGGACCCACCTGTCAGTGACTCAATAGCCTCTGGCCCCACCTGTCGGTGAGGATGACGTTGATGACGTCAGCAAGCCACGTGGACCAACCCCAGCATGACACGTGTCAGCCTAGGATTAATTCAGACTTTTTCCATTTTCAGAAATAGATTTAATCTTTGGAAATTCATAACTAATTCATACGACCTCGGAAAAATACGAAACTAGGACCAAAATTCATCTAAAATCGAGCACTACGCAATGAACCCATGTTTGAGTGCATTTGGCTCTTTTGAATTTTCATTGCTTCTTTGTGCTATTCTATAGACGTCGCTAACGTGACTATAATGCGATCGCTTGCAGACTCGGAGGAGAATCGGACGGACGAGGATCGTGAGTACCGTGAGGAGTACGGAGACGACTACACTGAAGGTGCCACATCCCACCCAATCTCGTAGCACCTATTACGCATGGCTAAAATAGGAATGCTAGTGCTTTACTTTGATGTTATGATCACACTATGGTAGGACTTGCATGGTAGTATGCTTTCTTGATGGCCTTTACCTTGACGCAACCTTACCCCTGCTCACCCTGCTGTTAGGCTAGTCACACGCTTGCTATTATATTTCAATGCTTATTACTTCTACCACGCTTACACTACATTGATGCGAGTTGGAAACTGGTGATAATTGAACTATGGGGAGAGTGCTGCGTGTGTGACTTGGGTGCGTGGAGGGTGAGGGTTGTGTCAACCAAGTTGGAGTATACGACGAGCCTGGGGCAAGTCTTGCCATGGGGTGCTGCCTGGGCACCCCTAGAATGGATACTTGTGGTGGGTAAATGGTATATGAGGTGGCCCTGGGTGTGAACCTATGATGGGAGGAGCCCAGGGTGGAGGTGCTGTGGTGGCACGGTAAATGGAAACCCTGATGGAGACATTCTGGCTTGGTCATCCCTAAGGACTTACTAGTACTCAAATTCACCAGGAAGCCTTACGTACCACTCGCCCTATATGGTGCGGGACGGCCAGACTACTTGGTAGGATATTGCCACTACTGCTAGGTTGATAGCGGATAGTGTGAGGGAGGTACGGGGTGCGGAGGATTTCCCCCCACACCCTTCCGAGACTTCATGGAGACCTTGTGGACCCGGTTCTTGACTCACAGTTTCAGCCACCCCAGACCGGACTTGGGGTGAACCAGGGCTGAATGGTAGAGTGGCATTATCCTAGGCTAGCAAGCGGCCGGAATCAGCCCAGTTGACGACGGTCAGCGAGGAAGGTGGATCTTGTGGTTATGTAAAACCTCTGCAGAGTGTATGGTTGATCGATCGATACATATGCCGACTCGTCGGCAATGGACCTTTCCTGGGTTTCGCTTAAACTAGATAGTGAGATGAGTCCTTCTCTTCTCCCCCTGGGAGTGAGTGTCCGGACATAGCCAGGGGCTACGGGCCTTGAGACAGTGCCAAGAGGGAGTTGTCCTGTCGACTGAGCGATGGTATGGCTGTGGTATGATGATGGTGTGGGGATGGTGGTTTATCGTTCCTGGCTCTAGAATGGGAATGGGGTGGAATGGGTGTGTGAATGGAGTTAAAACTTGACCAACTATTATTATATACTTGATTTACTAATGCATAGGAAACCCCAGCCTTATAGGTTCCTCTTGATTACATCCAATTTGCATCCAATTTCCACAAAGCAATGCTCATAGGGTTGGGAGTGGCCAGTACAAATCATACTGATAAATTTTGGCACACAGGTTCTGCTGGGGAGTATAGCTCCGAGGAGCTTGACGGTTGAGGGGTTCGTTCCTACGCTCGAGTTTGGCGATTGTATCTTCAAGCTGTTCTAAATGAATGCTACTTTTGATTCCGCCAATGCGGCGACGTAATAATCTATGTACTTCTGCACTATTTGTACTCTGATATTATCGTTGTATGGATGTGATATTCGACTAGAATCCGGGTAATATGATCTACAACGGTCTTATTACACTTCGACTCTGTGGATTTCCCTTCGCGGAAATCGGGGTTGTTTCAATGAGGACCTACTCAAAGAATTTGTCATGGCAGCGGAGGCCATAGTAGACATCACATCTACCCAGGATGTGGTGAACAATATCTTTGATTAGATTGTATCTAGGGTCATCCGATGAACAAAGACTCCTGTTCTTTCCGTGAATGTACCTCAGTACAATGCTCTTGTGTATGACTGTTTTTATCTTTTGTTTTTACTCTATAGGCGATACATATCGTATCAGCTTTTATTATCCTTGAAGATTTTCGTTTTTTTAACTAGAGGCGATACCTTCCTGGTACCAGCTATTAGAGCCGAGAATGAATCGGCTATCGAATATTGATCAGATGCTAGGATAACGTCCCTTTAAGTATTTTGCCGTAGAATTTTTCATACCAAAGGTTAGACGATCGATCAACCTAGGTCAAGTATCCAATTAAACAAAATAGACCTTCTTTAAGAAATCCACTAACTTTGAATCGCACTTACACTTTGACTCAGCATTCACATACGTCGGCCTAAACCCATCTTCAAGGCTCAAAGCTTATTTTTCCTTTAATCCAATGGCTGATGTGAAGCCATGATTGTTTCTACTAAAACAAACTCTAAGAGCTAATCGCTTGCATCGGCTGTTGGCTTCCATTGCTGATCTTAATGAAGCCTCCTTCCCATGACTTGCCAGAAAAACATTCGAAATCTCCTAGTTCCCAAAAGACTGGATCGTCTATTGCGATGCTCATGGACTCATCAGCGCGAACTAGTTCGACGTCATCTCCATGCCATTGAATCAAACATTGATGCATGGTTGAAGGTATGCAGCAATTCGCATGAATCCAATCACGACCGAGGAGCAAACTATAAGACCCTTTCCTATCGATGACGAAGAATGTAGTGAGCAGAGTCTTGCTTCCGATTGTTAGCTCAACATTTATTGCCCCTCGGGTCTTAGACGTATTGCCCCTGAAGTCTTTGAGCATCATGTCAGTCTCCATCAGATCTTCTGGTCCTTTGCCAAATTTACGAAAAGTAGTGTAAGGCATAAGATTGACAGAAGCACCTCCGTCTACCAACATCTTGTTCATCGGCTTCCCATCGATAAGAACTTTCATATATAAAGCTTTTAAGTGCCGATGTTTGTCTGGTTTGTCAAATATTGCTTGCTGTGCAACCGTTAACTTGGCAACTATCTCCTCATACTCTGATTCATTAAAATCCGAATAAACTTCTTGATCTGCCGGAGCTTTAAATTCCGATGGCAACAGAAAAGCTATTTGGATATTAGCTGATGGTTGCTTCCTATCGGCTATTTGCTTGGTACGCCACACTTAAGTTTTACTGGATGCCTAAGCCTGTTCCATCTCTTTATTCCTTAGGCGTTGCACCCTTCTCTTCTGGCTTCTTGTTAAACCTCCTGGGCACCACTGGCCTTCCTGCCACATATATCTTTTTTCAGTGCCTTCCTCTTCATGATCAGCCCAGTCCTGATCAACGACTCTTTTTCCAAGCCAATCATGAACACTTTTATTTTTTAAGCACCGATCCATGTTATTATGATGATATGCATCTTGAGCATGGATAGACCGGCGGTTGGTTTGAGACTGCCTATACTCCCGATATTGATTGCTGTATTCTGGACAGTCATGTCTGGTAGGCAACTTCAAACCTTTATTCCAGCAATGTCTGAAAAAAGGACAATTCCAATGTAATTAGGCTTGTTCCCTTTCATACCTCTCTTGTTTCAGTTGATGCTGGTACGCTTGATTTTTCAACCAATGCTGATAATCCTTTTCCTTCTGCCGCTGTCATTTATTCAATATAATCTGAGATGTGACCCGCGGCTTCATCGTCTCTGCTTTTGATGTCTTCCCCTGCTCGTATCGGCTCTTTTGCTTGGCACGACGTCTTCTAATCTCACTATACTCGTCAACCGATATTTGCATCTTGGGATCAACTGTTCTAGCTTCTTTTGATTTGGTTGATGTTAGGACCTTAGTTTTTCCTTTGAATAGCCCAGCATCAACCATGTTTTGATCTCCTAGGAAAGGATTATCATCAACTTTCATTTTCTGAGGCGTATCAAATTTGAGCCTCCCCTGCTGAATAGCTCTCTGTATATGCTGCCTGAAGATTCTACATTCATTAGTGGAATGAGAAGTAGCATTATGGAACTTACAGAACTTCTTATTCTTCAACTGATCAGGGGCAACATGACATGACCATCGGCCAACTTGATCTACCCTTTCTCTAGCAAGAAATCGAAGAGCTTATCTGATTTGGTGACATCAAAGTCATAGGTTTCCTCGATTCCTCTTCCCCAAGGATTGGGCACCATCTCTGTCTTCTTGCCCCAATTCCATTCCGCCGCAGCAACCTCTTCTTCTTCATCTTCATAGTCGTCATCGACTGAGTATGGATCATAAGCTTCGGCTACTGTGGTACTCTTCTGAAATCGGGTATCTCTGCACATACTCTGGAATTGGCTATTGAGCGCTGCTACTCGTTGAGCCAATTGACCCAAGTTGTCAAATTCTTGTCCCAGCAGCTTTTCTTTCCACATCGGCAGCATTCCTTGAACAGCTAAAGCAGCTAGTTGATCATCGGCCAAGTTTAAGGAGAAGCACAAGTTCCTGGTTTCTCGAAACCTCTGAAGAAATTCAATGCCCGATTCATTAGTCTTCTATCTTATAGTTGTCAGATCGGTAATCTTCTTTTATCTAGTCCTAGTGTAAAAATATGTATGAAACTTCTTCTCCAGGTCAACCCAATTGGCGATGGAATTGACTGGCAATGATGAAAACCAAGTGAAGGCTGGCCCTGATAAGGACAGAGAGAAGAAATGAACTCGATGGGCATCCTCAATTGACGCTTTGCTCAATTGTGTAAGATACTGACTGACATGTTCTATCGTGCTTGTACTGTCTTGGCCAGTGAACTTAGCGAATTATGGGAGCCTATAATTTGTGGGAAGAGCGACCAAATCATACCATTCTGGATATGGGTGTTTGTACGAAAAGGTCAGCCCTTTTGGCTTCAGACCAAACTGATTCTTCATCATCTCGATCACCCTCAGCAATAATTCATCAGCTTGTGGATTTGGATTTCTCTACACCTGCTGACCCATCTATGGATTGAAATCTCATGTGCCTTGATATCTTGAATTTGTCATCATGTGGAGGGTATTATAATCTGTGCCATAGTGATACCCTTGTGGAATCTCAATCTGTTGGGTCCTTTGCTAGCTTGCTGCTTCAAGTCTCTGATTATAGACATAAGGATCTATATCTCTACAAATTCTTTGAATTGATGGTGCTATTTTTTAAGCCGACGACGGTATGTGGCCTGATGTGCCAAAATTGATCACCTGGTTCTGACTTTGCCTCGCTGGCTGTTGCACATGCTGTACTGATGGTCCAGGATTATACTGTGTCTGATTTGTAGTAGTTCCTTGAGTTTGTTCAGATGAACCCTGAACTGTCTGGACATCACCACTACCAGCCAGTGCTGCCTCTTGATGGCTGGTACCGACTTGATCGGTCCCTTGGGTCGATGGATCTGGAATGTTGTAATAAGCCAGTCCGCCTTGACCAACTGGAAATCCATGAATCGCCACTTTCATGGCGTTGTGGAATACGTCCATGAAAGCTTCGTTATGGCTTGATATGGCATCACGAATAGATTTGTCTATAACTTCCTTAAAGAAACGCCTGTCTTCAGCTTCAGTTGTGTCTATCTGCCCGTGTAACAGAACTCTTGGTAGTGGAAATTTCTGAACAATTATGTTGTCATGTATTTTGGTGTAGCACAACAAACATTTGTTCTAAAACTCCTCTATAGTTTTGCTGATGATACCCTTATCCCCATTAGGTAGATCTTCATAATACAGCATAAGGATGTCGTTGTTGTTGTGAACCACCATGACGATTGTGGGGTCCCACCGGGCATGCCAGAAATGTGTGTCGACACAGAATTTTATCCCGTGCCGAGGACACACGCAGCAAGCCAGAAGGGTCTGCTTGATGGAGCTGTAGATCCGCCTAGCTTCAGCATAGGGGTGGTCGATCCTGCGCACTTCTCCCGAGACGTGCCAGTCAATTTGACCCTATAATTGACAAGGAGAGAAAGTTCATCAGTAATTACGGGCAGAACTTGCCGGTGTTGCCAGACAGTCCCAAATGTGCGGCTATGAGAGCCGATATGAAAGGAGATCGACTAAATAGTTGATTCCAGCATATTCATGAGAATAAATCGATTAAAGTTCATTGGGTTGTATAAGAAGAATCGGTTATCATTCAGGATAAATATCATTATTTAAACAAATATTAATCAATGGCAATAAGATGTCAACAATGATCGGTTTGTGCTGAGCCAATGATTACAAGTAACCGAACCACTTTTTATATAAAGAAACAATTCAACACCATTTAATCATTTAATAAAGATAAATCTAATGAACATGTTAGATCTCATCTATCGCTATGACCAGTGGGGCATGAGGCAGAATCATGCAGGCTGTAGAAATAACGATAGACTCGACGACCCTAACTCATTACTAATATCAGTGGGACATGAGACAGAATCATGCAGGCCATAATATAATAATAAGATCATGGGGCTAACATATCTTTCAACCTATCTTTACTTCAACAGTCTTGTGATGCAAACTGTTCGTGAAAGCACTCGATATCGGCTAAAACAGCCGATTCAGGCATAGCGCACAGCTAAAGTCATGCCTTATCAGGAATAGATGTATCAAAGAATGATCCCCACCCCACGGTGCTAACAGTGGGGTGTGAGGTAGAATCACACAGGCCGTTATAACAGGCCATGGAATGGTTCTCGCTAGCCAATAAATCTACTCAAGACACAACACGCCTTAACCGCACGCTATGCACGATCAGGATTGACATAAAACAGCCGATAAAACATAACTCATCGTTTAAGGTGTAGATTAGATCAATTTAGATTAGCAAACGATGGGCTAAACAAGATATAAGGCCGATCTAGATCAATCCCAATCGGGCAAAGTGATATTGCTGTAATTAGATAAATAATGAAAGCAATAAGCAATATCGATAACTTAATGAATCTATCAAAGACTGCCATCCTAAGGTAGAGCCGATAACTTGACCTTGATCTAGTTCATGCAGTGGGGGTCGACCAGATCGATGCAGCCATACTTAAACTAGACAAGAGTCGATAACTAACTTATACCAGAGTCGTAGTGGAGGTCGACCGGATCGATGCAGCCGTACGAATAGAGGTATAAGCCATGACGGTACTTACAACAAGCAGTGGAGGTCGACTGGATCGATGCAGCCGTACTTGCTGAAGAACTCGCCGAGATCTACTCTACTCCTACTCCTAAGGGTGGCCAGAGCCAAAAAAGTAAATGACTTGTATATTGGATTGATTGTTGTCTTTTTACAATAGCCAGGGCTTGATTTTTATACCCGGGACCTGCGCATGACTCCTATCTAAGCACGACTCATCACAATTTTTGACCCTAAAGAAAACATTCCTAATTTAAGATAACTTGGACTCTAATCTTTCCCTTTTTGTAGAGTCCAACATGTTTCATCCTGGCGCCAAACGTAGCCTTTGTCGTTATCCACTGGCGCTATTTGAAGAAAGCTGATTCAAGTTTTTGCATCCGAATCAGCTGGTTCTGATCTACATGCAATTGATTCCTTGATGACATGATCTTGGGAGCTTTTGAGTCCATGTGACTCTTCTTCCAAATTCTGGTGTAAACATCGATAAACAAGCATTAGAAGCAAAGATCACACAATTGTCCAACGGATAGCAAGTTGAAACTCAATGAAGCAACATATAGCACATTTGAGATTGAATGATCATTTGATATTGCCACTTTGCCCAATCCTTTAACCTTACCCTTTGAGTTATCTCTAAATGTGATTCTTTCTTGTCCATCTACTTTTTCATCTAGTGAGGTGAACATACGAGGATCACCGGTCATATGTTGTGTGCAACCACTATCAATAACCCAATGACTTCAACCGGTCTTGTAGTTCACCTACACACAAGAGATCAAGTTTTAGGAACCCAAACTTGTTGAGGGCCCTTCACCTTCTCAACAAGTGACTTTACTACCAAAATTTTCTTAGGCCTATTCTTGTTGGGAGGTCCTAAGAACATGACTTTCATCTTCCCACTAGAATCCTATCTAAGCATGTAATGAGCATTGAAGGCAAAAGGTCTAGCATGCTTGGGCAAGGGTTGTTGTGGTGGAGTTTGGCACTCATGGGCAAAGTGGCCTTCTTGTCCACACTCAAAACATCTTTTTGGCTTTGGCTTTGACTTGTGTTGTTGTTGAGCTTGAGCCTGCTTCTCTTGGTTTGCCAAGTACCCAATGCCACTTCTATCCATCTTCATGACGGTGTTCATTAGTAGCTCACTTTGAAGATGCTTGCCTCTTGTGAACTTGCTCAATCCAATCTTGAGATGCTCTTTCTCCAACTTGAGCTTCTTGTTCTCTTCCTTGAGTGCATCATTGTTTTTCTCTTCCTTGAGCTTCTTGTTTTCTTATTTTAGTTTGTCATTCTCAAGAATCAAATCACCATCATGATCAAGAGTTTCTAGCACAATAGTGTTGTGCCTTTTGATCTCTTCAAAATCTTTCTTGAGCTTTTCATTGTCACTCTTGAGCTTGACAAACTCATCATAATCATCGGCCTCAACCACTTGCTTGCCCTTGCTACTAGAACTTTGCTCAATGCTCTCAATGATCAAATCATCACATGATGTAGCTATATCAATCTTAACAACATTGTTAGTAGCATCATGTGGCTCATTGGATAGAAATTCTTGAGCAATGACAAGATTATCATGATTAATCTTAAGAGTAGTATATTGTTCTTTTAGCTTGTTGTGGCTAGTGATGAGCTCATTGTGTATCCTCTCAAGTTTATCATGTTTATCTTTAAGCTCTTTCTTAGAAGATTTGAGCTCCTTGAATTTGGATGATATAGCATCATTTGATTCTCTAAGCTCAACACTAGCTTTTCGGCTATATCATATTTAGCTAAAAGAGAATCATTCTTAGCTTCTAGCTTGTCATTCTTAGCTCTAGTCTTTCTAATGATCCTAGTATATTTGTTTAGCAATTTAACAAGTTCATCATATGAAGGTGATTCAAATTCATCATCATCACTATCACTATCACAATCATCATTGTTAGCATGATCATCACTACTACTATCATCATCATTTGATACCTTTTGTTCACCCTTGGCCATAAGGCATAGGTGTGTAGAGGATGATAGTGGTGGTGTTGGTGAAGATGATGAGGAGTCAATCACAATGGCGGCCACCTTCTCATTATCACTATCATCATCGGATGAGCAACTTGATGAAACAATGTTCGTGAGCCAATCACCGACGATGTATGCCTTTCCACTTTTCTTCTTCTTGTGGAAGTCCTTCTTCTTGCCATCTCTCTTCTTGTATGGCTTGTTTTTCTTCTTCTCATCTTCTTCTTCATTGCTTGAGTCATCTTTCTTGCCCTTGTACTTGTTCTTGTACTTGTCTTTCTTGGGCTTTGTGCATTGATGTGCTAGATGACCAAGTTCTCCACAATTGTAGCAATCCATCTCTTAGATTGGCTTCCTTCTAGAGCTTGTGAAGAACTTCTTCTTCTTGCAATCGAACTTGATGCCACTCTTGTTGAGCTTCTTTAGCATCTTGGCGGTTCTTTTCACCATGAGAGCAAGGCTTGCATCATCAACTTCATCATCACTTGAGCTCTCATACTCAAGTCTTCCTTTGCCCTTCTCTTGGCTAGCCTTGAATGCCAAGTCTTTGTCTTTCTTGTTAGAGGATGAGCCATCTTGAGGTGTGATGTGCATGTATATCTCATGAGCATTGATCTTTCCCAAGATTTGTGTCGGTGTATCGGTGGAAAGATCACCTTGATGAAGCACGGTCACAATATGCCCATATTTGTCAGTGGGGAGGACACTCGAGATCTTTCTTACAACATCGGATGGTTACATTTGAGTGAGTCCAAGCCCATTGACTTCCTCTACAAGAACATTCAAGCGTGAGTACATTTCATTAGCACATTCTTTAGGAAACATCTCAAAAGAGTTAAGCTTTTTCATGACAAGAGGATAGCGTTCCTCATGCTCACTCTTTGTTCCCTCATGGAGCGCACAAATGTCCGACCATAGTGCATGGGCGTCTTTGTGGTTCCTCACCCGGTTGAATACATTTTTGCAAAGGCCTCTAAAAATGGTGTTTCGAGCCTTTGCATTCCATTTTTCGTAATTCACCTCATCGCCTTGTAGTTGTGTAGCATCCTGAGGTTTTGGGAAGCCTTGTGAGGTGGCTCTAAGTATTCCAACATCTAGAGCTTCTAGATACGCCTCCATGCGGATTTTCCAATATGGAAAATCATCCCCCTCAAAGATAGGAGGAGGTCCATCCCTGTGAGACATCTTTCTCTAGGCGGTTAAGCCTAAATACATGAGCACGAGGCTCTGATACCAATTAAAAGGATCAAGATGCCCACGAGAGGGGTGAATTGGGCTAATTCTAAATTTCTTTGCAATAATTAAGTCCTATGGTTAGCCCAATTAACCCCTTGTGCCTCGAAAGTGTTTCTATTGATCTACCACACAAAAGTTTAGCAACCTATGTTCCAATCCTACTCTAGCATGGCAATTCTATGAATGTAAATGACAAGAATTGAATTGCTCAAAGTAAATGCTCAAAGTAAAGAGAGAAGGAGGAACGCGGCGATGTTTTGCTGAGGTATCGGAGAGTCGCCACTCCCCACTAGTCCTCGTTGGAGCACCCGCGCAAGGGTGTAGCTCCCCCTTGATCCGCGCAAGGATCAAGTGCTCTCTACGGGTTGATTATTTGACACTCCATCGCGGTAATCACCCACAACCGCTCATAACTTGAGTTGGGTCATCCACAAGCTCCGCCGGATGATCACCAAGCTCCCAATCACCACCAAGCCGCCTAGGTGATGGCGATCACCAAGAGTAATAAGCACGAACTCTCACTTGACCATGATAAGCCTAATGAGAAGGGTGGATGCACACTATGCTACTCTTGATCTCACTAATGAGGGCTCTCTTTGGGATTCTCAAATCTCAATCACCTCACTAAGACCTTGCTCTTCTTGGCACTCTCAAAGGTGTTTCTCAGCTGTTGGAATGAGCAAAAGTACCCCCTCATACGAATGGAGGAAGTATTTATAACCTTGGTTGAAAAATGAACCGTTATGTGCCTCTGCAGGGTGACCGGATGCTCCGGTCATGTTGACTGGATGCTCCGGTCAGTTCTCCCCAAACTCTAGTGTTTAAGTTGTGACCGGACGCAGGACAGCGTCCGGTCAGCACTGACCGAACACGTCCGGTCACGATTTTCCCTCTCTGGAACCTTACTGGAGTCGACCGGACGCTGGGACCCAGCGTCCGGTCACTCACCTCTTCAGTGTCCGGTCGCACCAGACGAAATCACCTTGATCAAATGAACTGATCGGACTCTACGCCAGTGTTCGGTCACACCGAAACCAGCGTCCGGTCAGTATTTGACCCTCCATTCACTTCCAACTCTCGATCATATGTGAATGAAGTTTGCTCCAATGGATCTAAGGTCTTTTTAGGAGCTACCTAGTGCTAGATTTAGCAAGTGTGCACCACACCTAACCCACTAGACTCACCTAGGTCAAGCTACCCGTCCATACCCCCCTTAATAGTACGGCCAAAGGAAAAACAAAGTCCTAAACTACTCTAAGTGTCTCTTCAACTCCAATTGACACTTAGAACTAGTCCATCCTTAACCTTGTCGTCCATCCTTTGAAAACCGAAATGATTTCCATCGTAGGGGCATGACCACCATGATAGCCCAAACGATCTCAATTACTGTGACCTAACTTAATTGCCTCTGTAAAACACACGTTAGTCATAGTAATCACGTATTGTCATTAATCACCAAAACTCAACTAGGGGCCTAGATGCTTTCAAAAGCTAGGCAAACGAATGGATCAGATTTGATATCAATCCATTCGGACACACCATTGCAATTGCTTCTAGGAAGCTTTGGCTTTGACGAACTACCACTATCGGCCTTGCCATATGGAACAATGTGTTGGCCGATAGAATCTGAATTTATTTTATCATCAACAAGTAAAGTACCTTCCTCAATCGGTCTTTTAAAACTACTAGCAAGAATATTGCTAATAGATGTAGCAATTGAAATAATATGACTAGATTGGGAATTTGGTAAAATACTTGTACCTTGTGCCTTGTTGATCAGGCTAGAGAAGTGCATATCCTTGATTTGAATGATGTTGCTCTTCATCTCCAGAAACCAATCAACAAGAGGGGTCAAATCACCCGGAAGCACCTCAACAACTGCTAGAACAGAGGAAGTCGGCTAGGCCGACTTCGGCGCTAGCAGGCAAAGCAGCAAGGGCAGTCGGCCTAGCCGACTCAAGGTAGGTGTCAGAGGCAGTCAGCCTAGCTGATTAGGAAGTCGACCTAGCCGACTCAAGGCAGGCAGTAATCAGCTCAGCCGACTTTGAAGTCGGCTCAGCCAATTTTGAGTAGGCAAGCAGCTCTCTTTTGTTGCTTGTAGGGGCTTGATCGCCATCAATGATGCGGTAATCACTAGACAAGTGTACAACCCCTTTAGCTCCTGAAAAATCAAGTCTAACTATTTTCTGGCGCTTTCCATGCTTTTCTATAGCAAGACTTGTTTTTTGAGAAGTGATTGATTTGGAAAGGATATTGTGTTGTTCGGCTTTTGTAGCCGAACCTTTGCTTACATCCGAATCAATTCTCACTTTACTCACTGTACTAATGGGCAAAGCTTCTTTTTTCATACTAATGGCTGATGGCTTAGGTGTGATCAGCCTCTTGCTAGTACTCCCAAAGTATTTATGGAACAAATCTTCATTTTGCTTCTCAAGTTTTCTTTCAAACTCTAACATTGCTTTTTTGAAATCAATGTCTGATTGAGAATACCTTGCTGAGTTCTCATTGATTTGACTTGAGTTACTAGCAACAAATGAAGTTGAATTATGAGCATCAATATTTGCATATGGTGCTGAATTTTGAGAGTATTTGACTAAGTAATTAGCATTGTCATCGCCAATTCTCTGATTCATTGGCATGTCTTGTGGCGGAACCACATATTGTGAACTTATAGCCAATGAATAAGGATTTACATGTTGTATGTTGCTAGTAGCATTAAAACTCAAAGAATTCAAAGTAGACATCGGCTCTTGACCATAATATCCATGATTATGATGAATATGATGAGGAGCATTATCAAAAGTATTAGCCGATGCAACATATCTAGTATGATTATGACTAGCAACATCAACATGAGAGTTCATAGAACTTGCATAATTATTAGAATCATAAGATGCATTTGCAAGCTATACCTCGGGGTAATTGTAGTTGTTTTGTGATGCAACACCTTGGTACTCCATGGTTTATAACTTGACCGCCTTGCTGAATTTTCCAATTAGCAGCGCAACTTGTTGCAAAATTGCAAACGAGATCACAAGGGGTCAAAACCAGATGCGATCGACCTTTTGGGCCAGATGCAGCTATAATGGCAAGCACAAGAAGATAAATCAGTAAGGATTAGGGCTAGGGCAAAGAGATTCGGCTACAAAGTAGAGCCGAAGAAATCTTCTTCCCCAGCGAAGTCGCCAAAAAGTGTGTTAACGTCGGAAGTGATCCAAATCACACACCAGCAGACGCCTAAGCCGCTATGGACCAAAGAATGCAGTGAGGATGTCACTCTTTCGTGGTGAAGAATGGAGAGGTTTACAAGCAAACCACTAAAGGATAATCAATGTGCTTACGTGACGAAGAACCGGCTAGTTTTTAGGCAAACTAGCAAAGAAACCGTCGAAGCTCTCACCCATGAGGGACCCCGTTAGGGCAAGGACATCGCTGGATTGCCCTAGGTCGGCTAGTAAGCCTAGGGCACCATCCTTGGTCGTCGAATCAAGGGATGAACAGCATGGGGTTGGAGAAGAGGGTAAAAGGGTTGGAGTAGAGGTAGTAGATTGATTTGTTTGACGATTGGATAGATGGGAACTCAATTGGCTATGATCCTCTTATATATATAGAGGGAGGTGGTCTTATCCTAGTAGGAAACCTCTTCAAGCCTTATTTTCCAAGTTTCCCATGAGTTTAGAATAGTTCGGATCGGAATCCAAAAGGCCAGATCCGAATAGGGTTTTTTGTTAGGTCTGTCGGAAGTCCCGACTTGGATTGGAACTCCCGACCTTTGTTAAAACTCCCGATGTGGGGATAACCCTAGACTCCCAAGTAGGTTTATTCAGGCTTCCCGGAAGTCCCGACATCTGTCAGAACTTCCGATAGTCGGAAGTCCCGACTTGGGTCGGAACTCCCGACAACATAGCTTCTTTCCGGGGGCGTAACTCCTTCATCCAGACTCCGAATTAGATGTTCCATATATGTTTTTGACCGTATCGATGAGAGGAACACAAAGGTGAAGTCCGTTTCACATTTTGACAACTTCACAAAATGGACTATTTTGGTTGTCAACACTTATGTTAGGTTTATTTATCGTAAAACTACTCTATGGCGAATCAGTTTTGTTTAAATTACTCTTATACTAGCAAATACTATGTTTGTGTAGTAGGAGAAAATAAGCTATCAAATATTTAAGGAAAACAAGAATAGTAATGCTATATATCTATTTATGTTTTATTCTTTTATAAAAATTTAAAGGCCACAATTTATTTTGTGACATGACATCTATAATATAAGTATAACAATGTCCATGTCCTATTAATATTGTATTAAACTAAATCAACTAGGTGGATTTGTTCTCCCGTGCAAAAACAAATATTTACTCATAAATATATCATAACTTTATTTTTTTCATAGTGTTACTATTCATGCGTTGTTACAGTTAAATATCTGGTTCCATAACTTCCTTTTAGAATGCATAAATATCAATAATTCAAATATTCGATTCAAGTCGACAAGGAGTTGTTGGCGGTGATTAACTCATATTTTCACCCGCCAACTTCACACAAAATCCATACAACACAAACGTCAAAACTTAGTAAATAGGTTTTTTACACTAACATATTCCATAAGTTTTGGTGAGTTGATCGTTTTTAGGACATATACATGGAATACATAGGGAAACACATCAAAAGGCGCAATCCAGAGAAGCATAAATCAGAAATGTGCAATGGAATAAAGAAAGAAGGCCTACCTACACATCAAAAGTGGGCCAAGCACTGACGTGGGAGCGATCCAGGCCCAGCCAATAGCCCACAACGTGAAGGCAGTGACAAGGCGGGCCAGGCCCGGTGCGGCCACACTAGGGGTGTGGGTGCACTGCCCCTAGCTCCGCTCAGCCCCACGTTGCATAAGCAGTGCAATCAATGCCCCTAGGGGTCGGTTCGGGAGGTTTCCATGCTTATTTCCACTGAAAATGACCTCTAGGTACTATAAAGAGAGGGCTAGAGCTCCACATTTCAAGAACAACATATCAAGACAAAGAGCACCACACTTGAGCATCACTCCAAGGCTTAGACCATAGCTAGTAGTGTTGTGTATTTAGGAGAGATGTGAGGGAAGAGTACGGGGAAGTGCCGAACTTGTCGGTGTCTCCTCGAGCTTGTACCTCGACGAACACTTGTGCCTCAACGGAGCATCCACTAAGTGAGTGTTCGTGGTTCTTATGGCATTAAGTCTTTTGATTAGTTAAGCTTTACACTTACTTGTTTGCGGGTTCGTCGTCCGTCCCCGTGGCGAATGCTCTAGTAGAGGGCTCCGATAAAGATGGATAACCCTGTGCAGCGCTAGAGTAGCAGTAGATACCATAGATGTGGTGTCTAGGCTAGAGGCTACCTTCGTTTGCCTCGTGCCCTTCAGTTGAGGGGTAGGCGGCAGGTGGTGACAGCCCTTTCCATCCTTTGTAATCCCCCACGTTCGGGTATGAGGTAGAGCTGTAGGCCGGTATCACTTGGTAGACAAAGCGTATGTCGGTGCCCAAAGTAAGCAAGTAGGAGTAAAGTTTATCTGTCCTTAGACCCTAAAGCCTTAGGAATCTATCTCTACCCTTTCCAACTTTACCCTTGTGTTGTCCTTGGATGAATTAGCTAGAAGAAGTACCTCCATTCCATGTGAAAAATACGATACCCTGAATACTTTCGGGTGAAAGCTACAACGGTAATTACATGTGCTTGCGGAATCTTTCTGTTTGCGTTAAGAAATACCAATAAGCTTTCTGGCACCATTGCCGGAGAACGGTTGCTATTTTATTCGAACCTAGTTCATCCTCGTATCTGTATCTTTTTATTTTTATAAAAACAAAATAGTTTTCTTTTCATCTTTTTCATCATGAAGCCAACTCTTATTCAAAACCTTTCTACTTCAAAGGGGGAGTTCTCGGGGCCACCACTTTCAAAACCAATTTCATCTGGTTGTAAACTCCACCCTGGCTTAATAGCCATGTTTCGGGCACTACCCTTCTCAGGGCATGATGATGAAAACCCTTGCCAACACTTGCATGATTTTGAGGAGATGTGTTCATGCCTGAGCATCTCAGGGATGACACAAGAAACACTAAGGTGGACATTGTTTCCCTTTTCTCTCATAGAGAAGGCGAATCAATGGTACACTCAAGCCGTAGAGAGCACAAATGGAGATTGGGATGAACTTAAGGACAAGTTATGTCTTGCATTCTTCCCTATATCTCATATCATCTCTCTACCAAGGACAATCCTTGACTTCAAGCAGTACAAGGAGTCTATAGGTGTAGCCTAGGCTAGGTTTTCAACTTTAGTTTATGCCAGCCCAGACTTGTCTTTACCCGATGGCGTGATTTTGCGTCTCTTTTGTTCGAGTCTTGACATAGATGCTGACCTATGCCTAGACATGACTGCCGGAGGCTATTTTACACACAAACCCATGACAGAGCAAGTGAAATTCCTTGAAAACTTCCTACAAAGACACACTTCTTCCGTCATGAGAACTAGAACACGTCAAGTGTCGAGGTGTCCTGATTAGTCAAAACCAAACACATACCATCCCTAGGTTCAACGCATGAGCCCTCACCCGAATCACGAACAGCGAAGGAATGAGTAATTCATCCTTCGGAGTTCCCTATCGAATTCAGGGATTATGGCAATACCTTAAAATACCATGGGCATAAAAAGCTTACACTTCCTTCTGAGGAAGATTCCCCCAGGGTAAATCCGTCAAAGGAATGGTTAATGGAAGTGAAACGTTCTTCCGAAGCAATTTGGATTCTTTCACCTTCCATGACCATGCCCTTTTCATTAAGGGGAATAGTTGTATAAGCCCTACACAACCCCATGGTTGAGACTAACATCATGTTAGAATTCCTTGCGGAAACCCTTTTGGGTAAAATGCCGCTAGTCTCGACCAACAAGCTCTTCAAAAGTCCCTCGGGACTAATCTTTGAGTGTTGTGGGATTGCCAGGGCTGTGCCAGTCAGAATAGATGAAACCGAGGTTCACTTATATTTCCACATCTATGTCATCCTTGAGTTCGATCTACTCATAGGCTACCCCATTGAAAAACTTTTCAAAGAAAAACCTTCCCATAGGAGCCTTGATGAGAAGTTTGGGAAAACTGCTTCTGCCATTCCTATTTTTCACCCAGAAATCCCAATGGCAAAGCATAATCCCAACCATAATCCGTTCGAGGAGGTGAAGTTCATTTCCCCATTCATTTCACATCCTTGTGAAGCTGAACGTCCATCATCACCTTCACCCGAACTCGAGCCATTTCCCTCTGGCCAACACGATATAACCCTCGAGAAAGAAAACTTCTGGGCCATGGACAAACTCGAAGCACCAACTCTAGAGCTCAAAATGAATGATTCCACAAATGAGCATGAAAGTTCCTCTTTTGAGTTTCCTCGCATTTCTTGCTCACTTTTGGCATCTCTAGAGTTGATCACGCTTAGTACCCCATGCCCCTACAAGGATCGCAACCATCTCTTGATCCTTGTCTCCAAACTTTTTAGGAGAATGGTTGTGGATGCCTTTGTTTATCACAAATTTTGTAAATCTCGTAGTTGCATCGTGGTACTGACCTTGCAGCTTGAACGATAATGCTCAATGCTTGGTGGTGAAGCTGGGAACTACACTACCAATGATAGTTGCAAGATGAAGTTCTCGTGGTCAAGCTGAAGACCATAAATTAAGCACTACCAGGAGATACATTTGGGTATTCTTGGTATCTCCTGGTATCTCCTTGCCTACCTACACATCAAAAGTGGGCCAAGCACCGATGTGGGAGCAATCTAGGCCCAGCCAGCAGCCCACAGCGTGAAGGCGGTGCTAAGGCGGGCTAGGCCTAGTGCGGCCACACCAGGGGTGTGAGCGCACCGCCCCCAGCTCCGCTTGGCCCCACCTTGCACAGGCGGTGCAATCAATGGCCCTAGGGGTCGGTTCGGGAGGTTTCCATGTTTATCTCCACCGAAACCGACCTCTAGCTAGAATAAAGAGAGGGCTAGAGCTCCACATTTCAAGAACAACACATCAAGACAAAGAGCACCACACTCGAGCATCACTCCAATGCTTAGGCCATAGCTAGTAGAGTTGTGTATTTGGGACATATGTGAGGGAAGAGTATGGGGAAGTGCCGGACTTGTCGGTGTCTCCCCGAGCTGTAACACCCCAGGTGTTTGCCTTCCACATTTGCACTTGCATTTCATGGACATGAGCATCATTCATTCATTCACAAGCTTATATCACATGAAACGTGTCTTTGAAACATTGCAACATATCGTTATGTTTCATGTGTGTTGTTTCTTTTATGAAATGTAAAGTGTGCAACACTTAAGTGCAACATGTGCCACTCCCTTAGTGAAAAAAGGTTAGTTAGTACTATGCAACACACTCATGAAATAAGTGAAACATGACTATGAAACAGTTGTAACATTTCATGTGTTTTCATTGTTTCAGTACATACCTTGCTTGATTCTTGTGTGACCCATGTATGGTGTGGCTATCCTTCTAAGAACCTTAGTCATACTTAGAATGTCATTAGGAACAATGTTCATGTTGATCATTTTGCCTAATTAGGTTTCCAAGCCATGGTTGACCAATTTGGACCCCTAGAGCTCCTGTGTTTGACTGTTTAAAAAGTGTATCTTAGGATGTTTGCATGTCTGACCAACCTAAAACAAAGTTGTATCAAATTTAATAAGGAACAAACTTTGTTTAGAAGCCAAGTCATGAAAATGTGCACAACATGCTCAAAAAGGGCCCACAAGTCAGTTTTGGGGGTAGTTTGTGGACTTAGAAAATTTTCTAAGTCATTTCTGATTTTCTAGTTTCGACCACCTATGTTTGGAGCTTTGTATCTCCTTAACTAGGCTGAACCAGCTGGAGCTCCAATTGACAAAGTTGAAATACTCACTTAGATCTCCAACTTTGTCAACTACACCTCTAGCCAGATCAGCATGGATTGGGAGATATAACCGCTTGAAATTGTCCTGTCAGTCGGTCGTTTGCTGCCGATTTAGAAAAGTTCAGACTCGGCCGTGGCCGACCGGCCACAGCTCTCGGCCTCCGTGTGGATGCCATGCACCGTGACCGGCATGGCGTCGCCGCGCGCTGGCAAGCCGTAAAGGCGCATCCGCATGCCTCCTTCCCCTGCTCACTCGTTCACTCCATTCCTTTTCTCGCTCTCTCGCGGCCGAGCACACCACTGCTAGCGCCACCGTGAGCTCCGCCTCCGTCCAGCTCCCTCGCCTCACCACCTTTGTCCGATTGATCACGGCCATAGCTCCACCACCATCACCTCCAAGATCTCCACCTCTTCACGCTCGTGTTGCCCTGTTTGGTGATTCACATTTTGCGATGCGCTCGAGCGGGAGGCCGGCCAGAGCGCCGCCGCTCGCACGGCCGTCGTGGCCCCATCTCCCTGTTGCCTCTCTCACTGAGCTCTCTACCATCCTAGTACCCTCCTAGCTTGCTGGTGCTCGGGTAGGAGTAATGTTAGACGCTACCGTGTGTGCATGCCGGAACGGCCGGTCGCTCTCGCCACGGCTGCCATGGCCACATACACGAGCTCACCGTCGCTGGCCATGCCAGGCTCGTCTCCGTTCTAGCTAGAGCAAGCATGAGCTTCCCTGTTAGCTATAGTTTCTACCCTCTAGATGTAGTTCGGTGATTCGCTGTATTCACGCCGGGCCACTGACCTCGTCGGCGTACCCAGAGCGCCGCCGCTGGCCAGCGCACATGGCCAGGCACCTGCACTGCACCTCGGAACCATAGTTCGCCTAGGAAGCTTCGCCGTGGTCTTGCGGAGCTCGTACCGAGCTCGAGCGGGACAATGGCGGGTCGCCATCGTTAGAGCGCCACCGTACCTTGCGCACTGCCGCTGCTCTCGCCGCCGGCAAGGCTAGGGTTAGGAATAGGTCATGTTCTTGGTACCAGTCGGTGCGGGTTGCTTAGGGGAGCACGTTGGTACACTCGATTTCGCTAGAGGAGCCACCGCCGGCGAGCCTCGCCGTGTGCCGCGCCATCGCGTGCGCCTCCTCTGTTTCGTCTCGCTGACCGGTGGGTCCGGCTGACAGCCGGGTCCCACTCGTCAATGACTGTTTGTTTCTAAGGATAGCTCAAAAATGCAGTTTTGAATGCTGATTTGATATTTTTGTATCTCCTGTTTTGTAGATCCAAATTGGATGGTTCCAATTTTGTTAGATTCACAGTTAGATCTAGTATTTAAGAAAAATATTTCTTGAGCACATTATGTAGAAATTTTGGATGAATTAAATAGGAACTTGAAAAGTGTTTTTGAATGCATGCAAACTTGTTTAAATCATATCTTGAGTTTCTGTGATCCAAAAATTATGAAATTTTGTGGGTAAGCTAGTCTTGTATAGTAGAAGCTCTGGTTAAAATTTTAGAGTCATTGCATGTGTAGTTTTTGAGTTATAGATTTTCCTTTTATCACTGGTAGATACTTGGGTGAATTTTTGTAAATTATCTATGATTCCAATGACCATGAAATTTGTTGGAGAATGTCCTAGTACCTTAAGGATGCAATGAAAAATATGAAATCTGTTGTTTGACACTTTTCACTAAGGTTTCCTAATTATGCCATTTTAAGCCATTCTGCCTTACCATTTTTGTGTAGGTTGTTATACTTACTCAAATGGTGTGAAATTTTTATGGTAGTCTACTTAGAGCATGTAGTGTCTACTGTAATTTTTGTAGAATTAATGGGGCAGTTTTCAAATATGTTTACTATTTCCCCTAATTAATTAAATAAATTAAGAAAGGTATTAAAAGAAATGTTTTGGTGATGGACACCCTACTTTCTGGTGTTCTTGTGATATGTGTGATATGTCAGTAAAGTTGGTTTTGTCCAATTAAGCGTTTATATCATAAGTTAACAATTATTTGTTTGCATCATGTCCCTCTGGACAGATCTGGGAACTTTGGAAAGTTCCCCATGATAATTTGGTTTTCTGTGATTGTGATGAATACAAAAGTTGTAGATAATTTATGTATCTAGCTCCTGTCAAAATTTGAGGGCATTTGGCCCAGTAGTTTAGAAACTACAGCTGTTTAAAGTTAGGTTCCAGTTTTGCTTACTCTCTGCCTTGTGAGGACAGGGTTCTGTTGATTTATGAATTCGACTTGGTAAAGTGTCGAATCATGCTTTGAGGTCTAAAAATGAATTGTAGACAATTTCATAAGATTTCCAGATTGTCTTGTTTCATGTCATTTGGAATTATAAATCTCCAGTTATGGCTAGTTTACTGTACCGCTACATAGTCTTCATTTTGCTGAAATACAAATGCTTGAGTGTATGTTGTTGCAATGTAATCGTTGATTGTTTAGGGGTTAGCCTAACTTGAGAATATGCTTAGGTGCAGGTGCTAGGTCATTAACTGAAGATGAGCAATTATACATTAGGCTGTATAAACTTGGTAAGTAAAGTGATTTGAATAGGGCTTAAGTTGGAATATGCAAACTACAGCGAACATGTGCATTCCCCGAGCATCCCTGACATTCGTTCATGTGCATCCATGATATTTATCTTGCACATTCATGCAGTAGGTGTGCCGGAGGGAGTGACGTTGCTGGAGTTCGAGGGAGCCAACCAGGAGGAGGAACCCGAGGTGCAGGAAGCCGACGAAGCAGTCGCCGCGGAGGATTTGCCCGAGTGCCCTGACCACCAGCCTTCCTCGTTCCTAAAAGGCAAGCCTCGAAGCATATTAAGCCTCCCATGTTTTTACGAATACTTTGAGTACCTTTTATTGTTGATGATGCATTAAGTATAGGAATTGGTTGGAACCAATTGCTGCATTATACATCCTTCCTTGTCTAGATATCGCACTGGAATCCTATTTAAGTTCAGGAACGGGTTAAATGCTTAGCCATGCTTAGTGCGGTAGAAGTCAGGTGATTTCCTGTCACCTGTGAGCTTTAGGATGAGGTGGATCACGGTTGGCTATATTTGCTATCGTGGAAAAGAACCATGTGAATAATGAATTAAGACCGGGCGGGGTCTTGTGTAGGTTGAACATAGTGACTCCATCTGAGTCATTTAAGGACCGATACGCTGTATGTCCTCATGTCATGTTGAACGCAGCCTAACACTTAGCTGGCCGGATAAGTCGTTCCGACCGCGAAGCCTAGTAGCTCGACTTAGGCCGGGGACACGAGCAGTGGCGGCATTCTGGAGGTAGTAAGGATGTGCGGAGAGCCATTGGCATAAGTCCAAGGCAGGTTAGAGTCCTGAACAACCTTGGCAGAGTGGTTCTTTGAGAATGTTGATCTGATCGGACTCGCGACTCCTGAATCGTACCAAAGGTGACTTGTTTGCAACTCTGACGGGAGAAGCAGGGTTTGTGTTTAGGAATACCCCTCCAGCTGGATAGGAATCGATTCAAATCGCCGTCTCTCCCGGATAGTGAGAACTTGACTGAGCAGCGGCAACGTAGATTCAATTAATTTAACGATATGGTTAAATGGATGATGATGATAAGGTTGCCACAATGAATACCTGATATGGTTATTAATGTTTGCACCCTAATAAAATGATTGCTTAGTACAGGTGCTAATATAGTTGACAGGTTAATGGCTAAAAAGTCACTGCTAGTTCAGGTTAAGAGTTAATCATTATTACTTATGCTTTTCTGCAAAAAGAAAGTGTCAACCAGATCCACTACATTAAGCTATGCATAATCCTTGGTGTCATTTATTTTGGTTTCTGGCGGGTAAGTCTAGCTGAGTACATTCCCGTACTCAGGGTTTATTTCCCTCTTGTTGCAGATGACCTTCTACATCAGGGATTCTGTAAGTATTGTCTCCACCCGGCGGGTGATGAAGACTAGATCATGGGCATGATCTCTGTTCTCTTATCTGAATGCTTTTGCGGGCTATGATCAGCGAACCAGTATGTGTATTTGAACTCGAGTGTGTGAGTTAAACTATTTGCTTCCGCATGTTTTACAAGACTTGTTTTGTAATAACGATGACTCTGTGATGATGTAATCTATTTGCGAACGTCTGCGAAATGTTGTAACGTACGATATGTTATGTTGAATTACTGTGATCTTGGTTGTATGCAAGTTGGTTTGAAATCCTTCGAGATTTCAGTTGACTACCGGGTTTATATGGGCTCAAGTTCGAGAATTTGATCGTTTCGGCGATTATTTTTGTACTTGTGCTCTTATAAATTGGTCGGTTCTATGACATTGTACCTCGACAAACACTTGTGCCTCAATGGAGCATCCGCTAAGTGAGTGTTCGTGGTTCTTATGGCAATAAGTCTTTTGATTAGTGAAGCTTTACACTTGTTTGCGGGTTTATCATCCGTCCCCGTGGCGTATGCTCTAGTAGAGGGCCTGATAAATACGGATAACCCTGCGCAATGCTAGAGTAGTAGTCGATAGCATAGACGTGGTGTCTAGGCTAGAGGCTACATTCATTTGCCTCATGCCCTCCGGTTGAGGGGTAGGCGGCAGGTGGTGATAGCCCTGTCCGTCCCTTGTAATCCCCCACATTCGAGTACGACGTAGAGCCGTAGGCCGGTATCACTTGGTAGACCAAGCATACGCCAGTGCCCAAAGTAAGCAAGTAGGAGTAAAGTTTATCTGTCCTTAGACCCTAAATCCTTAGGAATCCATCTCTACCCTTTCCAACTTTACCCTTGTATTGTCCTTGGATGAATTAGCTAGAAGAAGTACCTCCGTTCCCTATGAAAAATATGATACCCTGAATACTTCCGGGTGAAAGCTACAACGGTAATTCCATGCGCTTGCGGAATCTTTCTATTTGTGTTAAGAAATACCAACAGGAGTCAAGTTGACAAGGAGTTAGTTACCAATATGTCAAGTAAATACTGATTACGATGGGAGACCTCGGTCTATTTTCCATGTAATAGCCCACGTTGAGGAGATGACACTGGTGTATGCATACAACCTTGAGAACTTCCATGCAAACTTAGCGAAGATCTCCATGGTCGTCGTCTCTAAAAATTTGTAACCATTTTTCATGTTCTTTCTTGTTTTTTCCTCCTTATGCAACAACGACCATGTTCGAACCCAATAGTTGTCCTGAAGATAAGTTTTGTTATTAATCAAAATCACTTCAATAGTTTGATAGCGGAAAATCTTTATTTTATAGGGAAGAGTCAAGGGTTCAAAGGTCCATCATAGTTGCCTTTATTCTTTGTTTTTATGATAATGCTTGTGCCACCTACTCAGAAGCTTGTGATTCATTATGTCTATGTGGCCCATTCTTCTCCTCCAACCATAAACGTCTAGCGCCGCCCCCACTCTCCCCTGCTCTCGCTCCCGCATGGTGCTCGCCGTGACTCGGCCTCCTTGCACCATCGGCCAGCCTCCCCTTGCAGCCACATTCTTCCTCGCCGGCCACTGCTTCCTCCTCCTTGCCGCACGCCCTCGCCTGCCTCCATAGTAGCAGCACGTAAGCCCTTTGCAGCCACTGCAACAACCACATTTGCCTCCTTGGACTATAGCCAAGCAACGAAAAAGGAAGGAGAGAAAAGGGAGAAGGATTGGAGTGCCACCACAGCAAGAATCAAGGATCTCCATGTTGGATTTGACTTCGGTTTCAAGTTCCCCATCCTAGGTATTTCAAATCTCAGAACTCGTCCGATCTACTGGATATGGCTTCATTCGTCGATTCCTTTGGTAGAGTTGCTGCAATGATGTTGTAGAAGTTATCCCCAAAGTTTGGATTGAAATGGTGATGGATTGAACCAAGGGGCCTCCGGCTAGGGCTGCTGCGTGAGTATACTAGATGCGTCTGGTATTAGCCAGCAGAGCAGGATTTATGCTCCCCGTGATTCAATTCACGTCGATTATTGTATTATAGGCCTAGTATCTTTTGTCTCTGTATTTTTCAAACCTATTGGCAGTGGATTGTCTAGGTGAATGGAAAACTATGGACAAAGGATTCTATGTCCAAAATACATTTTGAGCTTATGACTTGGGACATGTATCTGAGACTTTATGGTATGCCTATTTGGATACAGGGCAGCAAGGTATGGGGAGACACAAAGATGTCAGGCTCAAGCCTCGGTCCAAGGCTTAGCATGACAGACTAGCTTTTGAGAAGTACAAAAAGGCAAGGCAGGACATGCATCATTGGTTCAATCAGGAGGAGAGCAGTAGGAGACCTACTTTAGCTACTAGAGGTGCTCCATAGTACAGAGAGAGTGGTGATGGCAGCAGCTCCTCTTCTGATGATGATGACACTAAGGATTTTAGAGTTGAGCACAGGAAATGAAAGAGCACTGACATAAGATTAGATGATGATGATAGTCCAGATGATGAGCAAGAGATAGAGGAGGAGGAGGAGGAGGCACCTCTAGTTCAGCTTCCACCTTAGGGAGGGCAGCCAGCTCACAACATCCACTTTGGTATGCTTGAGGTGCATAGCACCAAGGTACCCAACTATGTTGCTAGAGTGAACTACAAGGCTAAGGGTATGACTAAGATAGCTAGGGAGCAGAGGAGGATTGATCCTAGGAGTTAGCCAGAGAGTTGCCCATATGATCACAGGTTTCACGCTATACTTCTGCTTGACTTCTATACTAGTGTGATCCTCTCTAGAAACCCAGTTATATCTAAGTCTTAGTGGATTGATTGGACACATGTTAGAGAGTTATAGAAGCCCTCTCTTGATGATGCCATTGCCACCTGTTAGCCCACCGGTGTGTACTAGCTCATGGAGTTTCAGCATCCCTGGAATTCTGAGGTTATTGCACAGTTCTATGCCACCTTGTTTGTAGAGGAGCCGAGACATATGCGCTTGCAGAATCCTTCTGTTTGCGTTAAGAAATACCAATAGGAGTCAAGTTGACAAGGAGTTAGTTACCAATATGTCAAGTAAATACTGATTACGATGGGAGACCTCGGTCTATTTTCCATGTAATAGCCCACGTTGAGGAGATGACACTGATGTATGCATACAACTTGGAGAACTTCCATGCGAACTTAGCAAAGATCTCCATGGTCGTTGTCTCTAAAAATTTGTAACCATTTTTCATGTTCTTTCTTGTTTCTTCCTCCTTATGCAACAACGACCATGTTCGAACCCAATAGTTGTCCTAAAGATAAGTTTTGTTCTTAATCAAAATCACTTCAATAGTTTGATAGCGGAAATATTTATTTTATAGGGAAGAGTCAAGGGTTCAAAGGTCCATCATAGTTGCTTTTATTCTTTGTTTTTATGATAATGCTTGTGCCTGTGCGTTCGGATGCATCAGACGCTCAGCGGACCCACAAGCAAGGCTCTCCCAAGCAAGCTCGGATGCCTCCATCCTCAGGTTTACATTTGAAAGTGCATCAAGCCCTTTAGTGGGTTTTGGATGATTGAATGACAACATGATTAAAGGTCTAATCCATTTGCTAAGTGTTGGACAAGAAATGGGTTATCTCATAGGCAATTGATGAAAGCCAAAGTGATGTGTTGTTGTATAAACAATCTAGTTCAAACACAAGACAACAATGCAAATATAATTCGTGCAAGGCTTATTTATTGTGGGATTTCGGTGATTCATATGAAAGCAAGCTCATTGACAAATAATTAAAGAGACATGATGGATTGCATATGGAATGGTCTCACTTTGTAAAGCTTGCTACATTGAAAGACATTTATACAAATGATCTTGATGAATGATTCAACACCAAGTCTGACTTGATGGCTTGAGATGGTGAAGATAGTAAGGAAAGGCTTCGAGGTACTAAGCAAGGGTGAAGGGCAAGCGATGGCTTGGTGACCGACAAACCTAGCTAGGGTGAAGAAGGAAGTACTTGCATTTAGTTGAGGTACCAATCAAACTATGATTGTTACATTAAAATGGAGGATCAAACACATTGGTTAAATTGTGAAATGACTTGATACATTTGAAGTTAACTCACATTCATTGAATGGAATCAAGTCACAGGCTCAAGATGGCTATGCTCAAGGAGAAAATCAAAATTGACATCTTGACACCCTCACTTGATGATGATTCAAGGCTATGGCATTTGGTTTGAAGGAAATCAACTCAAGCGACTCAACTATGATTTTATTTGATCTTCAGTTAATATAGGTTTGCCATACTATTAAGAGGGATGCATCATGTAGATAGATAATTATTCATAAGTGCTCAAGCCAACCCATGTGAGGTTTGAGTGAAAGAGAGAGCCAAGTGCTAACTCACTCTGCTGCAGGTCTAGATATCGGACGTGTCCGATATTGGCATGGCCGCAGCAACTTCTTCGGTATTCTCGAGTTTGCTTGTCGGGAGTTCTGACTAACATCGGGAGTTCCGAGGGTCGAGAGTTCTGTCAAACATCGGGAGTTCCAATGCCTCACTTGTGTCACTAACTTAGTGATCATTGGCGCTGTGTAGGATACCGGATGTGTCCGGTATTCCCCAACGGCTAGTTTTTCAAAGGGGCTATAAATACCCCTTAGCCTCCACCTTTGGAGGCTGCTGATTCTATTGACTTCCATACACATTTTTGAGTCTTGAGAACACTCTCCAACCCTCTATTAGTGAGTGATTGATTCAAACTTGCAAAATCCATCTTGTGGCTTGAGTGATATTCAAATTGAGAGCAAGCCACCCTTGAGCACTTGTGCATATTTGTCAATCTCATGATTTGCATTTGTTACTCTTGGACTCTTCAGTCCTAGATGACTAGGCATTGCCGGAGAGCACCTAAGAGCTTGTGGTGTGCCTCAGGAAGTTTGTAACGGTTCGATTCCACCGCATCAAGGGACGAAATTAACTAGTGGAAGGAGGAAAAGGAGTTGGAAAAGACTCTAGCTAGAGTGGCCTTGGTGGTCCTCTAGAGCTGGTCTCGACCGAGGCCAAACTTTGGTAAAACAATTTTTGTGTCTCGATCTTTCTTTTCACTTGGCATTTGTGATCTACTTGTGTTGCTTGAGCTTGATGATAGGTCACTAAGAGGTGCTAGCAACTTGGTTTGAAAGGAGAAGTCAATCGGACCAAATTGGGAGCTGATCCAGCAAACCCGTGAGTACCGGACGTGTTTGATATTTGGGGCTTGTGCTGTTTTTATTTCTTCTCAGTTCTAATCCTCATGTAGTCTTGTGGCTCCTAATTTTATTTATCACTTGTTATTTACTCAGTGGCTAACTCGTGAGAGATTTATTTCTCTATTTAGGAGTTTCCAATCCAACACTAATCGTTTCCGCATTTTGAAGGGTTGGATTTTTAGAAACACCTATTCACCCCCCTCTAGGCGGCATTCTCGGTCCTTTCAATTGGTATCAGAGCAAGGACTCACTAAAAGCTTCACCGCCGTGAGAAAAAGGATGTCGACGCCTAACGAGTCAGAGCCGGTGCTTCTCCAAAATGATGGTTCAAACTTTCTATCTTGGTCAATTCATGTACTCAATGCTTTTGGGGCTATTAGTCCTCTTATTGAGCATATTGTAGATGGAAGCATCCCTCTTCCTATATTTGATTGGAGCAACTACAAATATATTCCAAAAGAGGAAGAGAGATGTGTGCAACTTAATGCTCATGCAATTAATGTCATTTTGAGTACATTGAGTGTAGTGGTTCTAGATGAGGCAAGCACCTCCAAAGAGTGCTCATCTCATTTGGACAAGCACCTCTAGAGAGTGCTCATCTCATTTGGACAAGCACCTCCGGAGAGTGCTCATCTCATTTGGACTAGACTTGTCAATTTGTATGGAAAGTCCAAATGTGATGAGGCATATGAGCTCGAGTCAATGGATAACATGTCCATTGAATCTTCATGCAGTGAAGAGGCCCCACAAGACCTCAAGCACACCGAGCTAGAGCAGAAAGTGCAAGCCACAGATGCTGTGCTATCTGGCTACATATATCGGATGTGTACGGTATCCATACCGGACGTGTCCAGTATTGCTGAGATAGCAAAGTAGACAGCAGACTCTTGTGATGATGATCAAGCTCGGTGGAGGCCAAGTGATGAATCATGTTAAGTATCTCAAGGCACTCATCACTTCTATCTCATGGCTAAGAAAAGCAAGAAGAAAGCTTCCAAGAAAGATCAACTAAAGGAGATAGCACAAGTGGATGGTCAAGATGAAAGTGATGTTGAAGTTGAAGACAACTATGACCTTGATCATCTCAACCGCAAAGACAAGTTCATTATCATAAAGATAGTTGAAAAGAATGATGAGCTTGAAGAAGAGAATGAGAAACAAGAACAATCACTTCAAAAGCAAGAAAAGTTTCTCATCTCCAAGTTAGAAGAACTAAAGGCATTGAATGAAAGGTATGAAAAATTGTCAATTGAGCATGCTTTAGTTACTAACTCCTCTTCTAGTGTGTCACAACTAGAAAAGGACAACATTGAGCTCAAGACAAGACTAGATGAACTATCAAGCAAATACAATGTTCTCCAAGCTAACTATGTTCATCTCAAGTGCTCACATGAAAAGTTAATAGAATCACATATCATGCTTGAGGTAGCTCATGAGGTTGTGATCACATCGGTAAAATCATCTCAACCTCTCACACACACTCACTTGTACACCATCTCAATTAAATATTACTTGTACTAATGAGTGTGCTTCTCAAGCAAGCCAATCTTTGATTGAGCAAAATCTCTTAGAAAGTCATGAGCTCAAAGAAGTAGAAAGTGTAAGAAATGATGTGATTTGGTTGAAGGGTAAGGAGGAAGCACAACCTTCTCAAGATAACCGTGATAACATGGTGAAGAAGCTTGAGAAGGGTTCAAACCTTGCTCCCTCCAAAACCCAACAAAAGAATCACAACTCAAGCAATGTCAAAGCAAACAAGAATAAGAAACTTGGAAAAAGATTATGCTATGGTTGTGGATTGTATGGACATGAGTGGGCTATGTGTCCACACAAGAGTTGGGCCGACAAGGTTGAAGCCGCCGATTAAAAAGGCTTCTACCAAGGTGGCCAAGCAAGTGAAGAGTCATGACCCAAGTGCTTGTCTCATGTGCAAAAAGTTAGGCCATCCTACTAAGAATTGCCCCTTGTACAAAGAGGCAAGAAAGAAGGCCAAAGTTATGACAAGAAGATGCTATGGATGCAATGAGATGGGGCACATGATTGATAGGTGTCCCAACAAGCAAAAGAAGCATAGATCAAATCAAGGCCGCATATGCTATGCTTGTAGAAGAAAGGAGCATCTAAGCTATGATTGCCCAAATGGTGAAATTCCTAAGCCAAACACATTTGGTTATGATAATGTGCTTAGGAATGTCACAAATGGAGTTAGCACTAGCAAGGTGATGAGTTCACCACAAACTAGTGTTAAAGCCATTTGGGTGCCTAAGCACTTTTTTACTAACTCAAAAGGACCCAACAAGAGTTGGGTACCAAAGTATGCTTAGGATGTTGATGTAGGTACTTGGTGGTGAGATGAAGCCCTCAGGGTGGTTGACCAATCAAATTAGAAATATTCACTCAATCTATCAACCAATTTTTATCATAATCTCTTATATGGTTGACCCAAAGAACGATAATTGATCATATCCTTTACTTCATCTTCACTAGTTGTCGGGGACCAATATTAGGGTACCCAAAGAGGAGGAGCTAATGACTGTCGAATGTTGGTTCATTCGCGCGATCAATAGCGCGACTACACCACTTGCCGGGTCACTCCTCGTCCATCCCCCAAGACCATGGGCCCTGCCCCAAGCTGACTCCTAAGGGGTAGCTCTGCCTCGCCCGACGTCTGAGGGCAAACTCTGCCTTGCTCGACGTTCGAGGGCTGGCTCTGCCTCGCCCGATGTCTAAGGGCAGACTCTGCCTCGCCCAACCCTCGAGGGCTGGCTCCGCCTCGCCCGACGTCTAAGAGCAGACTCCGCCTCGCCCGATGTCCGGGAGCTGGCTCTGCCTTGCCCGACATCTGCATGCTGCTCCTTCATAACTATGTGCACAGATAAGGCAAGGCAGTAAAGTCAACCGTAATACCGAAGACCATACCCTGCACACCTATATGAAGTACCATTAGGATGTGACAAGACGGACGCTTTCAAGCCCTTCCAGGCATGTCAGAGCCTAAACAGTGTTGTGGGCGTCGCCATTTGCCCTCGGGCGTAGATCCTGACGGAAGAATATGACAACCACTACGGTCCAGGAGGAGACTCGCATCCTCTACAATGATAGACGTGCGGTCACTATGCCGTCCGCTCCCCGTAGGGTCGTGGATCAACAGCTGATCAAGCCAGAGCATGGCATCATTAGTGGACAGACGCCTAGGATGGTGCTATCCCTGGCACTATCTGCCATGTTAGCAAGGCTCACTCAGAGGAAAAGGAAGACCCAACACCTTCGAAAGACCTTCTTTGCCTCTGGTTTTTCTTCTTTGTCCCATCTGTAATCCCTACTTTCCCTTGGTCTATAAAAGGGAAGGTAGGGCACCCCACTAAGGGGACAAATCAATAGAACACTCCATGCATCACATAACACATAGCTGAGCAGCAACCAAGCTCTCAGTGCTCTTTCAACCTTTCCATTAGAGACTTGGGACCTGTCCCTCTCTCACCTGTTTGTAACCCCTACTACGAACCTTTTAGTGCAAATAACACGAGCAGCAGCTACGAACTGGACGTAGGGACATTCTGCCCAAACTAGTATAAATCTTGTGTCTTTTTAGCATACCATCCGGGCCAGACGCGCAAATAAACAAATTTACTCGTTGGTGTTTACTCAAAACACCAACAGTTGGCGCGCCAGGTAGGGGGCCTTTGCGCATTCCGACATTAACATTAGGCCATGGATGGCTAGCCATGATATCAGCTGGGTCCCAGGCGCATATGTGCGCTTTGGGGACCTGAACTTCATCATCATGGTGGGAGGAGAGTTGGCATTGGCTCACGCCACCATCCAACCTCTCCCATCCATCAGCCTTGACTACGGGAGGCTTGAGCGCCAGGTCGGCGTCTCCCTGGGACCCTAGCCGTCCATGGAGGACCCGTGCTGCCTCGCCTTCTCTGATGCCAATGTCATGGCATGGCAAGCCAGAGGGGGACCCCTCTCTTTAGAACACCTCATACGGAGCGCCCCGACAGTGCTTCTATTCGGTCTCCGCAATGCCACGACAACCGTTAGCCACCTTGTGGCACAACGCATGGTCCCACCACCCACGAACGATGAATTTGTGGGGGTAATCGAACATGTCACGAAATCTTTCCATGAACTCTTAGCAGAGGAGCCAGAATCACTCTCTGGCTCTGACTCCAGTAGGGGAAGCCATCATCCCTCCCGTGAATGTTTCATCATGGGTGTCCCCGAGGGACATGTCGAAAGCATTCATGAGAAAGAGGCTACCCCGGTGAACAACCTCAGCGATGAGGCCGAGGGGGAGACAGCACCCCCACCTCACATGTGGGTGGAGCAGCTAAAAGCCTGACACAAAGAGATAGAGGAAGCGCAGCTCTAGCTCGAGCAGGAATGCGTAGAGCTCGATCGGGAAATCGAGCGCCATGGAGACGGCGAGCACACATGTGCCATGGCCCGCGACGTGAACCGAAGGATCATCACTGATGATGAAGCCCTTCCTTGCTTCGCCTAGGGAAGCCAGAACATCGTTGCTATGGCGGCCTTGCTCCATGGTCTTCTAGAGGCTACAACGCCCAAGGATCGTCGGACCCACCACAAGTTTCTCACGCTGCTCGAGCGTGTGGTGGCATAGCAGGCTGAAAGCTCGTTGTCTCGGCAATGCGAGCTCGATGCCAGCTAGTGCACACCCTTGGAGCACCTCGGTAGGGACACATCGGTCCACCAGGAGCCACAAGGAAGCAAGCAGCGCACCATGGTCCCGGTGCGTCAGTGTCTCAGCCACAACCATGATGCACGCAACACCCTCGACGCCCACAGATGTGCCTACGATGACCTGAGAGAGGGAGCTAGCCACGGCTACCACCCTCACCGTGGAGGACGCTACGACAGCGGCGATGACCTAAGCCCGAGCCCTGGCCTACCGGGGCCTTAGGCCTTTGGCCGACACATCCTCAACGTTGCCTTCCTGCCAAGGTACCGGCCCCCAACCAATATCCCAAAGTAATCTAGGGAAACAAACCCCGGACTATGGCTCAAAGACTATTGGCTTGCCTACCAAGCTGGTGGTGCAGATAATGACAATTTCATTATTCATAACCTTCCACTGTTCTTGGCTGATTCGACACGAGCGTGGTTAGAACACCTGCCATCCAACATCATGTATACCAAGACGCTCGACGAAAAGGGCATCGACTAGACACGCATTTGCCCAACCAGAGCACCTTTCCATGGCATCGTGCCCAGAAAGCAGGCCATGCCACTTGGTCAGATCGATCTGCCCATTACCTTCGAGGATCCATCCAATTATAGGATGGAAACCCTCACCTTCGAGGTGGTCGGGTTTCCTAGAACCTACCACGCCATCCTGGGACGACCATGCTACGTGAAGTTCATGGCCGTCCCCAACTATACCTACCTCAAACTAAAGATACCGGGCCCTAGCGGGGTCATCACCATCGGCACCTCCTTCCAGTGTGCCTATGAGTGCGAGGTCGAGTGTTGCGATCACGCCATGGCAAACGTCGCCTCTAGAGAGCTCACCGCCATAAAAAAGAGGTCACCGAAGAAGTGCCCGACCCCAAGAAGTCGACCGGGTCTTTCGAGCATGTGAGGGCTCCAAAGAGGTCCTCATAGATCTTGGCAGCCCTGATGGCAAGGTGGTACGCATTGGCACCACGCTTTCCTCTAAATAGGAAAGCGCGCTCGTCGACTTCCTCCATGCCAACAAAGACATCTTTGCGTGGAAACCCTCGGACATGCCAGGCATCACGAGGGAAGTCACCAAGCACACCTTGAAGATTTGTCTAGGCTCCAAGCCGGTGAAATAGAGCTTGCGTCGCTTCAACGAGGGGAAACGCAGGACCATCAGTGAAGAGATCACAAAGCTTTTGGCGGCTGGATTCATCAAGGAAGTATACCACCTAGAGTGGTTAGCCAATCCCATCCTTGTATGAAAGAAGAATGGGAAATGGAGGATGTGTGTTGACTACATGGGTCTCAACAAGGCATGCCCAAAGGATCTGTTTCCTTTGCCATGCATTGACCAAATAGTCGACTCTACCTTAGGGTGCGAAACCCTCTACTTCCTTGATGCATACTCCGGGTACCATCAGATCACGATGAAAGAGTCTGATTGGCTCTCAACATCGTTCATCACCCCCTTTGGATCATTCTGCTATGTCACAATGTTGTTCGGTCTGAAGAATGCTGGGGCCATGTACCAGCGTTGTATGCTCAAGTGTTTCGGGGACCTCATCGGGTGGACCGTTGAGGCCTACGTTGACGACATCATGGTCAAATCCAAATGGGCCGACCACCTCATAGCTGAACTTGAGCAGACCTTTGTAAAACTCCGATCAAACGGCATCAAACTCAATCCCGAGAAGTGCATTTTTGGGGTCCCAAGGGGCATGCTGCTTGGTTTCATCGTCTCTGAGCATGGCATCGAAGCCAACCTAGAGAAGATCTTAGCTATCACAAGGATGGGCCCGATTCAAAATATAAAAGGGGTGCAGTGAGTTACAGGGTGCCCCGCCGCGCTCAGCCGCTTCATCTCATGCCTCAGCGAACGAGGTCTCCCCCTTTATCGACTTCTGAAGAAGGCCGATCACTTCGAATGGACATCCATGGCCCAGGAAACACTTGACATGGTTAAGCAGCTCCTGATGAAGGCCCCGATCCTTGTTACTTCTACTGAGGGAGAACCCCTTCTGCTCTACATCGTGGCCACCACGCAAGTGGTCAGCGCCGCCCTGGTAGTAGAGCGGGAAGAAGAGGGGCACGCCCTCAAAGTATAGCACCCTGTGTACTTCATCAGCGAAGTCCTATCTGTCTTGAAGACCCGCTACCCCCAAATCCAGAAGCTTCTATATGCTGTCCTCATCACCAGGAGGAAGCTACGCCACTACTTCGAGTCACATCTAGTGACTATCATGACATCCTTCCCCCTCGTCGAGGTCGTCCAAAACCAGGATGCCACAGGAAGAACTGCAAAATCGGCGCTTGAGCTGATGGGTCAGGGTATTGCGTATGCCTCTCGGACAACCATCAAGTCTTAGGTGTTGGCTGATTTCGTCGCGAAATGGACTAAGGTCCAAATGCCACCAGCAGTCATCGATCAAGAGTACTGGACAATGTACTTCGATGGCTCGCTATTGAAGAAGGGCGCCGGCGCAGGGCTGGTCTTCATGTCACCCCTCGGGGTACGCATGAGGTACATGGTCCGTCTCCATTTCCCCTCCTCCAACAACATAGCTGAATACGAGGCGCTCATCAATGACCTATGCATTGCCGTCAAATTGGGCATCCGATGCCTCGACATTCAAGGAGATTCCCAGCTGGTCGTCGACCAGGTCATGAAGGAGTCAAGTTGCCACAACGCCAAGATGGACGTGTACTACCAAGAAGTTTATCTGTTGGAGGACAAGTTCGACGGCCTCGAGCTCAATCACATCCCGAGGCGTCTGAATGAAGCGGCTGACGCACTTGCGAAAGCAGCCTCCAGTCGAGGTCCGGTGCCAACGGGCATCTTTGCCAGTGACCAACACAAGCCCTCGATTCGCTACGAGGAGTCAGAACAAGGCAGTGACGGTCCATCCAATCCTAGCCTGGGGGCTGACCAACCATCGGCTACATCCGGCTCTGAGGTCATAGAGCTCGAAGAGGACCCAACGATAGAGCCCGACCCGCTAGTCGACTGGAGGACACTCTACCTCGACACCTCCTCCATGACACACTACTAACGGACAAGATGGACGCTCGACGGCTCGCATGTCGTGCCAAGTCCTTTGTTCTTATGGAGGGCGAACTCTACAAGCGAAGCCACACCAGGATCCTGTAGCACTGCATCCCCTTCGAACAGGGGAATCATTTGCTGAGTGATATCCATGGTGGGGTCTGCGGTCACCATGCCACGCTCAGAACCCTGGTCAGAAATGCGTTTCGACAGGGCTTCTACTGGCCTACCATGGTAGCCGATGCCGAGCAAATCATACGCACCTACGAAGGGTGCCAGTACTACGCTCGGTAGACTCACCTACCGGCCCAAGCACTCCAGATGATCCCCATTACATCACATCCGTGTTGACTAGGCCTCCGTAGCGCACCCTCGGACGAACGGTGCAGCACCCGGTTTTAAAGACAAAACCAGATACACACTATATGTGAGCCTAGGAAGTCAAATCTCACATATAGCCACAAATAAAGGTAATATCAAGAGACAATACTTATTACATAACGTATTAGTAAAAAGGAATATAACCTCAGAGTATAGACAGCGGAATGACAACTCCGATCTTCAGGCGAAGACTCCAAATCCACAGGGACGACTGACTGGTTGACCACAAGCCTAACTCTTCCAAACCAGCAATCTGGTACCCATCCAGGATTTTTATCCAATGTATAGAAAAGTAAAGCAAGCATAAGTACATGTCGTACTTAACAATTATATCATGGGGTTCATAAGGCTCAAAAGGCTGACACTGGTTTAACTACGATTAGCCTTTGTTTAGCATAATTTTAGCAATTGGTTTGCAACAAGTTTATCCATAAGCCCATAAACACATGATTAGGTAAACATGAATAATGTATAGCATAAACAATTAGTCATTAGTACCATTGTCCATTAGTGATCATCTCTATTCCATAAGGGTCCAAGGCCGCTCATGACCGTGAGAACGACTGTTATAACAGTTTTACACTCTGCAGAGGTTGTATACTTTCACTGTGAGTCGTGATTTACCCTTTCGCCCGAGGTAGCTAATCTCTTGACCCACTTCCAAGGAAGGTCGGCAGGGTTCACTATGAAGCCATTCAAAGGTTCGTCTAACAAGTTAGGGCCGCTAGGCGTATGTGGCCCATCTCTAGAAGTGGCACGCATGGGCATCGCAGCACGGTACACACATCCTAGCAGTAAAGGAAACATACCCTCATGCCATAAAGGTAACCACTAACAAGCTAGAAAAGGTCCTCGTGCTGAGCTAAAGCCAGAGCCATATAGCCCTCACAGCTGTACAGTAAGTCCCGGATGATCGCTTACAGATAAGTCCTTATGGAGAGGAATCTGAAGCATTTAGAAAGTAGCTAAACACTCCAGCCCCCTGTTTCCATGTTACTAAAAAGTCATGTTTTAATGTTTATTGCATATACCATTAGTCAAGTTACAAGATCATGGTTTTTATTAAGCACTAGCAAAAACTACCCAATGCAATATCCCAAAGGTATCAAGGTACAAGATATCAAATATCTAGGATATCCTTATTGGCAACAAGGTAGACACATGCAATATGAATTAAGTGATTAAATGTGAATAGGTAACAAGGATGGTCCCATGCTATACTTGCCTTACACACCGATCCTTCAGTAAGCTTTAATCTTCACGTCCTTCTTCTTCTTCTGGATCACCACGTGTATCTCACCGACTGGACATAATCGTAGAACACCACACAAACATCCATATACATACATGCATAGCATACAATTGCATCTATATCAGAACAGTACACCAATTATAGAAAAATAAGTAAAAGAGATTGAAATACAATTCTACGCATCGCTACAAACACACAGTCGCGAGAGACACGCTAATCGGAGCTACAGTTGAAAAGTTACAACTACCGAGAGATTTGCTTAATACGTGAAAAGAAAACTATAGGCTTTATTTATGTTAACTATATGAATTCATATATAAAAGATATTTATAAATAATATAGATTAAATTAAGTCAATTTTAGAGTTGAATTATAAACTTAAAGTAAAACAAATCATATTTTATTTATAAAATCCAGTTACATAATCATTAATCAAGATATGATTTAAACCATGATTTTTCCAAAATAGTAATATAGTAAACACTAATACTAACACGTAGATCTCGTCGTTATGAAACTAACGCAACTTGAACGGACTATTTCGGAGTTAAAGTGAACAAGTTATGATTTAAGCAAGTTTTCCTTTAGTTAAATAGTAGATTAAATCAACCCATGAATTTTAGTTATTAAAAACATGCCTAATAGTTGTTTAAACACGTAGAAGACATAAATACGGTTCTAACGCAATTTGAACGGGTCAAATCGGACTTAAAACGCAAAAGTTATAGCCTAAATAAATCGAATGGCAAAACTGTAAATAACTAAAACATATTTTTGGAACCAACCGAGCAAAATACGCTTTTAAAAGAAAGAAAGCGTAAACTGAGAAATACGTAATGGACTGCGGGTTCTATTTTGAAGAAACCGAGGGGCTCTTATGAAAATTTGCCACACGAAGGGGTATCGGTGATTCTGGATCGTCGGATCAGATTTGAATGGTGCTGATTTGATCACAGGGAAGAAAGGGAGACCTGGCCGGCGGCTACAGTGCCGAGCGTGGCGGTCAGCCATGGGCGGTGGCGAAAAGCTCGCCGGTGACCACAGTTCCGACGATTCCGGCCATCTCGCGTTCAACTGATTACATAGGGACATGCTATGGGATCTTGCGGATTCAACTAGGTACAAATGGAGGACAGAGAGCATGTCGAGGTGACGGTCCTACGGCGGCGCCATGAACGGTGGTTTGGGAGCTCGCTGCTACGTCGTTCTAGGGTGCAATACGATGAACGGAGGGCATAGGGAGACGGAGAAGCTCACTGCAAGGTCAACAGTGACGGTCGCGGTGTCCGAGGATGCTCCGACGGCTTGGGTCGACGGCGGCAGTGGCTAGAGAGAGAAAGAACGCGTGGGTGAGGTCGAATCCGAGGAAAACAAAACCGAAATCGAGAATGGAAGGTGTAACACCTTGGGTGTTTTAAATACTAAAACAGGACATGTCATCATATGCATTGCAAAGCATGTGGTCATATTGAGAACTTTGATATGCATTCACTAAAACAAGTTTATATTTGTGTTATAAGTGTTGCCTTGTAGTGTTTGAATCATGTTCCAAGTTTTGTTTGGATTGGGATTTTCGAAAACCCTAATTTCGGCCTTTAAGTTTTGACCTGGAATACCCATTTCAAAATTGAAGCACATTTTGGGGTTGAGCCTTAAAGAAAAAATGTAGAGCTTGTTGAGTTGTACAAAGTTTGTTTTTGGAGTTTTCAAAGTTGTTTAGAAAAATTTGGAGTAATTTGAAAAGGCATAATTCTTTAAATGTCCCCTTTTTGAATTCAAATTTGTATTTCAAAATGTAGACCGAATTTGGGTATGATTACAAAAGTAAAGTTGTAGAACTTTTGAATTTGAACAACTTTTATTTTTGGAGATTTTTGAGTTGTTATACAAATTTGGGAGTAATTTGGAATTTTAAACGTATGTCAATTATGTAATTATAGTGAACAGTGTTCACCGCCTAAACTACATGGCCGGCGACCTTCTTCAGCGTTCCTGGCGCGTCGTGGCCGTCTATGGCATCGCGCTGGCATAGGAAAAGGCTCCGTCGTGGCTTCCTCTGGCTTCCTTGGCCGCTCTATAAAGCTCAGACATCGTTGTCGACCTTCCTTTAGTTGCTCTGGTTTTCCCGTCGCCCTTGCTCATCTCCGGCGAGCTCGTACCGTCGCTGTAGTGCTCCGCCATCGCAGCTAAGCCAGTTCCAGCTCCATATCCTTCTTGCGCATCCATCTAGCCAGCTTTGGTAGCCTAATTTCGTCGGGAATCCGCGGTGCGAACCCTTCTTCTTCGCGGCCGGCAACCTCACCGTCGCAAGCGCATCTCCGTGGCCAGCGCCCTCCGGTGAGCCGTTGCCCTTGATCGGTGTACCTTTGGCTTCGTCTCGATGCCGTGGTGCTTAATCCCTTGTTGCTTGGTTGTTTTGCCCACTGCAGTCGCTGAAACACCGTCACCAACGATCTTTGCTCCGCCGTGATCACTGTGGACGTCGTCACGCGTCACCGTTGCTTCTCCGGTCTCGCTCTTTGCTCCAACGTGTTCGTGGTGAGCTGCTGAACCTCTCCGTGCCTTTTGTTTACACTCTACCAGTCTCCTGTCGCCGGCATAGAGCTGCCGTGCCACCATATCCGCCATGGCCGGCGTGAAGCTTGAACCTTGCCACAATTAGTCGAACTGGTGCCCCATATCGTTGCGCCTTGTTGTGGTGCCCTTGGCCGTCGCCGTTGGACTCACCGTCGGCGAGTTTTCGCCGGTCAACGCGCGTGTCGCCAGAGTCAAAGCCGAAGGTTGAAGATGACATGTGGGGTCACCCTGTCAGTGACTCAGCGTTCAAAATGGAATTTTTCCTTTTTCAGAAATGAATGAATAGTGTCTGTTTTTCTTATTTTTGTATAGAATTATTTAGAGCTCCAAAAATTATGAAATTTTTTGTGTGACCTCTATGTGATGAATACTATTTAGGAAAAATATGAAATGTTGTTTTCAGAACTTTTTGGAAGTGATAAAAATTACTCAATTAATTAATAAATGAGTTTCCATGATTTTTCTAGGCTTATTTATGTATCCAGAAATTATGAAAATTGTTTTGCCACTTAGTTATCATGTGATGAACATTTACAAAAATTTTGAGGTGAATTGGAGCAAGTTGATTTATTTCATAATTCTTAATTAATTAATTAATTCATAAAAGCAAATAGTAACCTTTAGTGATTTAGGCTTTGTTTGAATTTTTGATTGAGTGATGTCCTTGGGTCATTAGTTGGTAATGATCCTTGGCAATTGATGTGAGTGTTACGAAATAGGTTTAGTTAGTTTGACTTGTAACTATACCGCGAAGGAAAGTTGTATTCAAATTGTTAACTTTTGCATCCATCATCGAGCATCATATTTTGTATCTTGCATCGTGTTAAACATGGCATTGTTACTACGTGTAGTGAACGAAGGTGAGCACATGGTAGTTAATCAAGTAGTTGAGGAGGTTGATCCGTCTGTTGAGGTTGGTGTTGATATCGGTGGAACGACTCCTGAACCGGACTTTTCTGTCAACGAAGGCAAGCCTCGGATGCATTTAAACCTACCTTGTGTTTTACAAATTGATTTCACTTTTGCTTTTCTTTACTGCATTAAGTAATTAAGAGTTAAGTGAAAACCTAATTGGTGCATTACCAACCTTGTTCTTCCATATCTACCTTGTTACCAGTTTTAATTCGTATAAGCCTAGTTATGCTTAGCTATGCTTAGAACGATGAAAGTCGGGTGATTACCTGTCACCTGCAAGTATTAAATGGAACTTTGGTTACTTATGTTATCATGTGATATGGGAATGTGGAGTAATAAATCTAGACCGGGCGGACTCAGTGTGTGTGAGCCACAAGACATGGAGGTCTTGTCAGCGGGTTCTTTCCGCCTGTGTCGATTAAGGCCCGTACCATTGTTGAACTGTGTGCGGTGAGACTTTGTAGTACTAACCACATACTCTGATAAGCCTTAACTTGGTTATTCTATTACGAGAATGGCTACTCGCGCACTGAGAGCGGAGAGATGGCAGGAATAGCATGTACCCACGTGGCAATGGGCCGGATTGGTGGAGTAGTGTATTCTCGGGTGGCGCGGACCCATTCTTGTTTAGAGGATCCGAGGGTAGGTTGGTATATGTAGGTTGGGGACCTGCATATATCGTGTGGTCTGGAATTCCCAGCTGGGTTTATAATCGGTTCTAATCGTCGTTGCTCCTCGGTTATGGAGACTCACTTCTCTGTTCATCATCATAGTTAACTAACTGGAACTTGAGAATGGTTTGTGAAGTGTTGGTTATGAAGTTTCATGATCTCAATACGGATCGTGTCAGCTTTGTATATGATTTCATGAAGTTTTAAATGTTGATATAAAGAATCTTGTTAAAGAGCTTTTACGCAAAAGAACTTTGATTATTGCTAAAGCCATACCTTGAATCCCATGAGCCTGCATTCCTGTGTTCTATTAATTCTTATTTCGGTTAAGTCTTGTTGAGTACTTTTGTACTCAGGGTTCGTTGACCCTTGTTGCAGGTGAGGTTCATGAGCAGATCTATTTTGGATCGTGCTGCATGACTGTTGTTCAGTGCGATGACGATAAGTAAATGTGTGGCCCTTGGGCAGGGCAACTTATTTGTGTGTTATGTAATATGTTATAATGCCACTCCACTACTTTGGTTTGTATTATTTTCCGAACTTAGTTGTATGGTTTGAAACAAATGGTTTGTAAACTATGTTATTGTAAGTCTTCCGCTAATCTATACTCTGATGTATATATTTGAATAAACTGTTGTATACTGCAATGATTCTGTAATGGGATCCTGCTCAGAAATCGAGGATGATTCGGGGTTCTTCGAGGACACCCGACAGTCTTCTAAAGTTACCGGGAACATATGCATAGTTGTCAAAGGTCGTCGGACAGTGACAGGTGCATGTGGGCCCTATAATTTAGGAGGTTCTACCACAGAATGATATCAGAGCGACCGTTACAAGGTTTTTGTAGTATTGTTCTATAAAACTTCAAAATGCTTTGGGACAAATCTATTTAACTTGTTAATTTGGTCCAAATTGCTTCTGACTTATCTTATTTCTTTCTCACCATTCCTTATTTGATTAAAAAGGCTTTGTGTGGTGGAGTAGTAATCTTACTATGCCCTATATAAAAACAAATGTTGTTTATGTTCCGTATAGGCTTTGATGATTTTGTTTGTAAGAACGATTCATGCATCATAATTAATTCACTTGTTACTTCCTTTGCCTCTGAGTCTGGAGTTGAGTAGTGAGTCTGGGTTGAGTTGTGTAATGCACCCCTGCTGCTTTTGAGACTGTTGTTAGATTGTCTTACTGGGATTAATCTTGCTTCCTACAGTATGGCTCGTACCAAGAAGACACCCCATAAGTCCATTGGACCCAAAGGAGTTCCTCGTCACCAACTTGCCCCTAGGAATGACGGTGCTAGCAGTAGCAGTTCTAGGCCTGATTCCTAGGCAGAGATACAGAGGATTTCTGCAGAGTTAGCACAAGCTACTAGGGATAGGGCTTTGGATGCCATACAGGTAGGAGAATTACATGATCAATTGAGGCGTATCACCACCACTCATAGGAACTATGAACGTTTGTTAGTTCGTACGGTGGAAGGAAGGAATGAAGCTTGGCTTAGGGAAAATGTAGCTAGAGCTAGAACTCATGAGCTAGAATTCTATGTGGTAGATTTAGAAGAACATAATACTTATCTGCATGAGGAAGTTCATAGGCTAAGTAATCTCCTAGATCCAAATCATGAACCTCAAGCTGGTGCAATGGATCCCGGTGTCATCCTTGCCGATGATAGCGAATCGGAAGAGGAGGAAGAAGAAGATCCTGAAGAATTAGTAATGATCGATGAGAGTGATGATGGGTATGTTTCCTGTTGCCAATCATCCTGCAGTTATACTTTTTGATTCTGGCACATCGCATTCATTCATCAATAGAACATTTGTTGTGAAATATGAAATTTCAATTGGGGCAACAAAGGAAAGTTTCTTTATATAGTCACCCGGGGGACGTCTGTGTACTAAGGAAATGGTATACCAGGTACCCATAAACCTGGGTGGGCATATTTTTCCCACTACCATGATTATCCTAAAGGATCAGGATATAGATGTAATTTTGGGAATGAATTGGATGTATCAGCATAAGGCTGTTATAGATGCTTTGAATAGAACTATAAGGGTGAGTTTGTTAGATAGTAATTCTCAACTTCTCATCCAACTTCCAACCTTAAGAAGATCAGTGGGCAAAGTTTGTGCAACTGCTATCAAAGAGATTAGAGATATCCCGGTAGTGTGTGAATTTCCTGATGTGTTTCCTAAAGATTTACCCAGTCTACCACCTGATTGGGATGTCCAGTTTAACATAGAGTTGAAACCTGGAATAGCTCTGATTTCTCAGAGAGCTTATAGGATGCCACCCAAGGAATTGGCCGAGTTGAAGACTCAGTTGCAAGAATTGATTGAAAAGGGGTTTATCCAACCTAGTTCATCACCTTGGGGATGTCCGGAAATTTTTGTGAAAAAGAAAGATGAGACCCTGAGGTTATGTGTTGACTATCGTCCGTTGAATGAAGTGACCATCAAGAATAAGTATCCCTTACCTCAGATAGATTTGCTTTTTGATCAACTGGCCGGTGCCAAAGTTTTCTCCAAGAAAGATTTGAGGTCAGGATATCACCAAATCAAGATAAAGCCTGAAGATATTCCTAAAACGGCATTTACCACAAGATATGGATTATATGAATACTTGGTAATGTCTTTTGGTTTGACAAATGCTCCAGCTCATTTCATGTATCTGATGAATTCAGTATTCATGCCTGAGCTAGACAAGTTTGTAGTGGTGTTTATTGATGACATTCTAGTATATTCCAAGAATAAGGAAGAACATGCGGAACATCTTAGGATTGTTCTGACTCGCTTAAGAGAACATCAACTTTATGCAAAGTTCAGCAAGTGTCATTTCTAGCTTAGGGAAGTACAGTTTCTTGGGCACGTTTTGTTAGCTGAAGGAGTTACAGTTGATCCAAGCAAAGTGAAGGATGTGCTTGATTGGAAACCGCCAACCACAGTTCATCAAGTTCGGAGTTTTCTGGGATTGGCAGGGTATTACTGTCGTTTTATTCTAGATTTCTCTAAAGTATCAAAGTCCATAACTGAGTTATTGAAGAACCAAGTCAAGTTTGCCTGGTCATCTGATTGTGAAGAGGCTTTCCAGACTTTGAAGAGACTGTTGACCACTGCACCAATATTAGCCCAACCTGATATCGAGAAGCCGTTTGATGTTTATTGTGATGCTTCAGGTATTGGTCTTGGATGTGTGTTGATGCAAGAAGGTTGAGTCATTGCCTATGCATCCAGGCAACTTAAGCAACATGAAGAACACTATCCGACTCATGATCTGGAGTTAGCAGCTGTGGTCCATGCTTTGAAGATTTGGCGGCATTACCTGCTTGGTAATACGTGCCATATTTATACAGACCACAAGAGCTTAAAGTATATCTTTACTCAGTCAGAATTGAACATGCGACAAAGAAGATGGTTAGAACTGATTAAAGATTATGACTTGGAAGTACATTATCACCCCGATAAAGCAAATGTGGTTGCAGATGCCCTCAGTTACAAAAGTTATTGCAATTGTCTGGCAGTGAGAACAATGGGTTTGACTTTATGTCAAGAAATGGAGAAGCTGAAGGTAGAGGTAATTCAACAAGGTAGCTTGACCAACATAATTGTTGAAGCCAATATTCGAGACCAGATTATTGCTGCTCAGAAGGAAAACAAGGGTGTAGCCCATATCAAGGAAAGAGTCAGGAATGGAAAGGCGGAATGTTTCAGCATAGATAATGAAGGTGTGCTATGCTTCAAGGATCATCTGGTGGTACCAAAATTTCCTGAGTTGCGGCAGTCAATTCTTGAAGAAGCACATGCTACTAGGTTATCTATCCATTTGGGAAGCAACAAGATGTACCATGACTTGAAACAAAAGTTTTGGTGGACTAAAATGAAGATAGAGATTGCTAGATACATAGCAAAGTGTGATACTTGTCAAAAGGTGAAAGCTATACATTTGAGGTCTGCTGGTGAATTACAGCCATTACCTATTCCATCTTGGAAGTGGGAGAACATAAGTATGGACTTTATTGTTGGTCTACCCAAGACATCAAAGGGATTTGACTCAATATGTGTTATTGTAGATCGACTAACCAAGTCAGCACATTTTCTTCCAGTCCAAAATACATATCCCACTATACGGTATGCCAAGATATATTTAGAGCGAATCATGAGTCTCCATGGGGTACCAAAGACCATTATGTCAGATAGGGGTACACAGTTTGTCTCCAATTTTTGGAAACAATTGCATTCTTCGTTGGGAACCAAGCTCCTGTATAGTACAGCTTATCATCCACAGACTGATGGACAAACTGAAAGAGTCAATCAAGTACTTGAAGATATGTTAAGGTGTTGTGTCCTTAACTATTCCAATAAGTGGGATGAATGCTTACCTTTGGCCGAATTCTCATACAATAACAGTTATCAAGAGAGTATTAGGATGGCTCCATTTGAAGCACTCTATGGTCGTAGATGCAGAACATCGCTGAGTTGGTCTAAACCCAGAGAGAGAAGGTTCTTTGGACTTGACCTTGTGGAAGAAACATAAGACAAGGTTAGGCAAATACAAAGTAATTTGAAGATAGCTCAGTCCTGACAAAAGAGTTATGCGGATAGACGACGTAGACCATTGGTGTTTAACAAAGGAGATTTTGTATATCTGAAGGTATCACCAATGAAGGGAGTTACCCATTTTGGTGTTAAAGGCAAGTTGGCACCTTGATATATTGGACCATTTCAGATTTTAGAGAGGTATGGAAAGGTGGCGTATTGCTTGAAATTACCAGAACATTTATCAGTTGTACATGATGTGTTCCATGTTTCTCAATTGAAGAAGTGTCTCTGAGTGCCTGAACAGAATGTTGAGGTTGAAGGAGTGGAACTTGAACCAGATTTGACTTATTCCGAATATCCTATCCGAGTTTTGGATCAGAAAGATCATGTTACTCGAAGGAGGACAATCAAGTTCTACAAGATACAATGGAATCAACATTCAGAAGAAGAAGCTACTTGGGGATCAGAAGATTACTTGTTAGAAAAATTTCCAGAGTTTCTTGCGTCGATATAGCATAATGTTAGTTTGCTCTGTTGTGGCGAACCCTATTTGTAAAGGAACCTCAGCTGTTTTATGAACAAGTTGTGAATGTTTTTGGATTGACACATTTCCTTTTCCATTACTTACCCTATGACTTTGAATCTCGGGACGAGATTTCTTTTAGGGGGAAGGATTGTAACACCTCGGGTGTTTTAAATACTAAAACAGGACATGTCATCATATGCATTGCAAAGCATGTGGTCATATTGAGAACTTTGATATGCATTCACTAAAACAAGTTTATATTTGTGTTATAAGTGTTGCCTTGTAGTGTTTGAATCATGTTCCAAGTTTTGTTAGGATTGGGATTTTCGAAAACCCTAATTTCGGCCTTTAAGTTTTGACCTGGAATACCCATTTCAAAAGCGAAGCACATTTTGGGGTTGAGCATTAAAGTAAAAATGTAGAGCTTGTTGAGTTGTACAAAATTTGTTTTTGGAGTTTTCAAAGTTGTTTAGAAAAATTTGGAGTAATTTGAAAAGGCGTAATTCTTTAAATGTCCCCTTTTTGAATTCAAATTTGCATTTCAAAATGTAGACCGAATTTGGGTATGGTTATAAAAGTAAAGTTGTAGAACTTTTGAATTCGAACAACTTTTATTTTTGGAGATTTTTTAGTTGTTATGAAAATTTGGGAGTAATTTGGAATTTTAAACGTATGGCAATTATGTAATTATAGTGAACAGTGTTCACCGCCTAAGCTACATGGCCGGTGACCTTCTTCGGCGTTCCTGGCGCGTCGTGGCCGTCTGTGGTGTCATGCTGGCATGGGAAAAGGCTCCATCGTGGCTTCCTCTGGCTTCCTTGGCCGCTCTATAAAGCTCAGATGTCGTCGCCGACCTTCCTTTCGTTGCTCTGTTTTTCCCGTCGCCCTTGCTCATCTCCGGCGAGCTCGTACCGTCGCTGTAGTCCTCCGCCGTCGTAGCTAAGCCAGTTCTAGCTCCGTATCCTTCTTGCGCATCCATCCAGCCAGCTTTGGTAGCCTGATTTCATCGGGAATCCACGGTGCGAACCCTTCTTCTTCGCGGCCGGCAACCTCACCATCGCAAGCTCATCTCCGTGGCCAGCGCCCTCCGGTGAGCCGTTGCCCTTGATCGGTGTACCTTTGGCTTCGTCTCGATGCCGTGGTGCTTAATCCCTTGTTGCTTGGTCGTTTTGCCCACTGCAGTCGCCAGAACACCGTCACCGACGATCTTTGCTCCGCTGTGATCACCGTGGACGTCATCACGCGTCACCGTTGCTTCTTCGATCTCGCTCTCTGCTCCAACGTGTTCGTGGTGAGCTGCTGAACCTCTCCGTGCCTTTTGTTTACACTCTACCGGTCTCCTATCGCCAGCGTAGAGCTGTCGTGCCACCGCATCCGCCATGGCCGGCGTGAAGCTTGAACCTTGCCATAATTAGTCGAACTGGTGCCCCATATCGTTGCGCCTTGCTGTGGTGATCACCGTGGTGCCCTTGGCCGTCGCCGTTGGACTCACCGTCGGCGAGTTTTCGCCGGTCAGCGCGCGTGTCGCCGGAGTCAAAGCCGGAGGTTGAATATGACATGTGGGGTCACCCTGTCAGTGACTCAGCGTTCAAAATGGAATTTTTCCTTTTTCAGAAATGAATGAATAGTGTCTGTTTTTCTTATTTTTGTATAGAATTATTTAGAGCTCCAAAAATTATGAAAATTTTTGTGTGACCTCTATGTGATGAATAATATTTAGGAAAAATATGAAATGTTGTTTTTTAGTACGTTTTGGAAGTGATAAAAATTACTCAATTAATTAATAAATGAGTTTCCATGATTTTTCTAGGCTTATTTTTGTATCCAAAAATTATGAAAATTGTTTTGCCACTTAGTTATCATGTGATGAACATTTACAAAAAAATTGAGGTCAATTGGAGCAAGTTGATTTATTTCATAATTCTTAATTAATTAATTAATTCATAAAAGCAAATAGTAACCTTTAGTGATTTAGGCTTTGTTTGAATTTTTTATTGAGTGATGTCCTTGGGTCATTAGTTGGTAATGATCCTTGGCAATTGAGGTGAGTGTTACGAAATAGGTTTAGTTAGTTTGACTTGTAACTGTACCGCGAAGGAAAGTTGTATTCAAGTTAACTTTTGCATCCATCATCGAGCATCATATTTTGTATCTTGCATCGTGTTAAACATGGCATTGTTACTATGTGTAGTGAACGAAGGTGAGCATGTGGTAATTAATCAAGTAGTTGAGGAGGTTGATCCGTCTGTTGAGGTTGGTGTTGATATCGGTGGAACGACTCTTGAACCGGACTTTTCCGTTAACGAAGGCAAGCCCCGGATGCATTTAAACCTACCTTGTGTTTTACAAATTGATTTTGCTTTTGCTTTTCTTTACTGCATTAAGTAATTAAGAGTTAAGTGAAAACCTAATTGGTGCATTACCAACCTTGTTCTTCCATATCTACCTTGTTACCAGTTTTAATTCGTATATGCCTAATTATGCTTTGCTATGCTTAGAACGATGAAAGTCGGGTGATTACCTGTCACCTGCAAGTCTTAAATGGAACTTTGGTTACTTATGTTATCATGTGATATGGGAATGTGGAGTAATAAATCTAGACCGGGCGGACTCGGTGTGTGCGAGCCATAAGACATGGAGGTCTTGTGAGCGGGTTCTTTCTGCCTGTGTCGATTAAGGCCTGTACCGTTGTTGAACTGTGTGCGGTGAGACTTTGTAGTACTAACCACATACTCCGGTATGCCTTAACTTGGTTATTCTATTACGAGAATGGCTACTCGCGCACTGGGAGTGGAGAGATGGCGGGAATAGCATGTACCCACGTGGCAATGGGCTGGATTGGTGGAGTAGTGTATTCTCGGGTGGCGCGGACCCATTCTTGTTTAGATTATCCGAGGGTAGGTTGGTATATGTAGGTCGGGGACCTGCATATATCGTGTGGTCTGGAATTCCCAGCTGGGTTTATAATCGGTTCAAATCGTCGTTGCTCCTCGGTTATGGAGACTCACTTCTCTGTTCATCATCGTAGTTAACTAACTGGAACTTGAGAATGGTTGGTGAAGGTGTTGGTTATGAAGTTTCATGATCTCAATACGGATCGTGTCAGCTTTGTATATGATTTCATGAAGTTTTAAATGTTGATATAAAGAATCTTGTTAAAGAGCTTTTACGCAAAAGAACTTTGATTATTGCTAAAGCCATACCTTGAATCCCATGAGCCTGCATTCCTACGTTCTATTAATTCTTATTTCGGTTAAGTCTTGTTGAGTACTTTTGTACTCAGGGTTCGTTGACCCTTGTTGTAGGTGAGGTTCATGAGCAGATCTATTTTGGATCATGTTGCATGACTGTTGTTCAGTGCGATGACGATAAGTAAATGTGTGGCCCTTGGGCAGGGCAACTTATTTGTGTGTTCTATAATATGTTATAATGCAACTCCACTACTTTGGTTTGTATTATTTTCCGAACTTAGTTGTATGGTTTGAAACAAATGGTTTGTAAACTATGTTATTGTAAGTCTTCCGCTAATCTGTACTCTGATGTATATATTTGAATAAACTGTTGTATACTGCAATGATTCTGTAATGGGATCCTGCTCAGAAATTATGGATGATTCGGGGTTCTCCGAGGACACCCGATAGTCTTCTAAAGTTACCGGGAACATATGCATAGTTGTCAAAGGTCGTCGGACAGTGACAGGTGCATGTGGGCCCTATAATTTAGAAGGTACTGCCACAGAATGATATCAGAGCGATTGTTACAAGGTTTTTGTAGTATTGTTCTATAAAACTTCAAAATGCTTTGGGACAAATCTATTTAACTTGTTAATTTGGACCAAATTGCTTCTGACTTATCTTATTTCTTTCTCACCATTCCTTATTTGATTAAAAAGGCTTTGTGTGGTGGAGTAGTAATCTTACTATGCCCTATATAAAAACAAATGTTGTTTATGTTCTGTATAAGCTTTGATGATTTTGTTCGTAAGAACGATTCGTGCGTCATAATTAATTCACTTGTTACTTCCTTCGCCTCTGAGTCTGGAGTTGAGTAGTGAGTCTGGGTTGAGTTGTGTAATGCACCCCTGCTGCTTTTGAGACTATTGTCAGATTGTCTTACTAGGATTAATCTTGCTTCCTACAGTATGGCTCGTACCGAGAAGACACCCCGTAAGTCCACTGGACCCAAAGGAGTTCCTCATCACCAACTTGCCCATAGGAATGACGGTGCTAGCAGTAGCAGTTCTAGGCCTGATTCCTAGGCAGAGATACAGAGGATTTATGTAGAGTTAGCACAAGCTACTAGGGATAGGGCTTTGGATGCCATACAGGTAGGAGAATTACATGATCAATTGAGGTGTCTCACCACCGCTCATAGGAACTACCAACGTATGTTAGTTCGTACGGTGGAAGGAAGGAATGAAGCTTGGCATAGGGAAAATGTAGCTAGAGCTAGAACTCATGAGCTAGAATTCTATGTGGAAGATTTAGAAGAACATAATACTTATCTGCATGAGGAAGTTCATAGGCTAAGTAATCTCCTAGATCCAAATCATGAACCTCAAGCTGATGCAATGGATCCCGGTGTCATCCTTGCCGATGATAGCGAATCAGAAGAGGAGGAAGAAGAAGATCCTGAAGAATTAGTAATGATCGATGAGAGTGATGATGGGTATGTTTCCTGTTGCCAATCATCCTACAGTTGTACTTTTTGATTCTGGCGCATCACATTCATTCATCAATAGAACATGTGTCGTGAAATATGAAATTTCAATTAGGGCAACAAAGGAAAGTTTCTTTATATAGTCGCCCGGGGGACGTCTGTGTACTAAGGAAATGGTATACCAGGTACCCATAAACCTGGGTGGGCATATTTTTCCCACTACCATGATTATCCTAAAGGATCAGGATATAGATGTAATTTTGAGAATGAATTGGATGTATCAGCATAAGGCTGTTATAGATGCTTTGAATAGAACTATAAGGGTGAGTTTGTCAGATAGTAATTCTCAACTTCTCATCCAACTACTTTGGTTTGTATTATTTTCCAAACTTAGTTGTATGGTTTGAAACAAATGGTTTGTAAACTATGTTATTGTAAGTCTTCCGCTAATCTGTACTCTGATGTATATATTTGAATAAACTGTTATATACTGCAATGATTCTATAATGGGATCCTGCTCAGAAATCGTGGATGATTCGGGGTTCTCCGAGGACACCCGACAGTCTTCTAAAGTTACCGGGAACATATGCATAGTTGTCAAAGGTCGTCGGATAGTGACAGGTGCATGTGGGCCCTATAATTTAGGAGGTTCTGCCACAGAAGGCACCTACGGCTGTGTCGGGTCATGGCGGAGCTCCGAGGCGCGTCGACGATGAGGTTCGAGGCACCGGAATGAGGAATTGCGGCGGCGTTGGCGAGCGTGAGCGCGGACAGAGGAAAGGGGAGAAGGAGCGCTCGGTTCCGTGCTTTATAGGCGGCAGGCGCTTAAGGTAAAAGGAAGGGGAGTGGGGGCGCGGTGATTTCGATCACTTGCCATGTGGGTGCGGCAGGCCGGCAGCTTGCCGAGCCTGGCAGCGCCATCGATGGAAGCAAGAAAGGAAAGGAGATAGGGAAAGAAGGAAGGGGAAGAAGGGAGCGGGGCCGAGTGACGGGTGGGCCAGTAGGGCAGTGAGGGAGAAGGGGGCGTCGTGCGGCGTGGGCGCTAAAGGCGGAGCGCATGCTTGGTCGTCTTGAGGTGAAGCCGAGGTGGTCTGTGAAGCGATGCAAAGAAGGCCAGCGATGATGAGCCACCAATTTGGGCCTTGTGAGCAGTGGCGTCTTTGGAAAAGGAGAAGGGAGGGGGAGTGCGGCTGGGCCACCGGGCAGGCCAAGCTAGGAAGGGGAAGGAAGAAGAGGGCCGGGCCAATTCCTGGGATTGGGCTGAAAATGGAAGAAGGAGAGTTTTTCAAATTCAAATTCTTTTCCAATTTCTAGTTTTCAAATCCAAGACCAATTCAAATCAAATTCAAGTATAGGTTCAGATATACTTCCCTATTCAAATAAAATTGAACAATTTTGTTAGGCTTCCCAAGATAAACTTTACAACTTTAATAATACTTTTATTTTTCTAATTTTCTTTTCCTTCTTTTCTTTTATTTCAAGGCCATTTTTAATTTCATTTCAAAAGCATTTTAACCATTTTGACTTTTCAATTAAAACCACTCAACCAATAAAATCCAATGCAATGGCATGTATGCTCAAACATGTTGCTACTTTATGATGAATTTTAATTTAATGAAATTTTTTTATTTTCCTATATTTTATGAGCACAAAAATTCCAACTTAAATCATTTAAACTCTATTTCAAAAGAGTTAAATTTTGAGGGTGTTACAAATGGGTAGGTAGAACGCGCAAACGACATGGTCCTACAGGGCCTTAAGCCTAGGATCTTCAACCGGCTAAACAAATTCAGCGCACGATGGGTTGCCAAACTTCCTTCAGTACTCTGGAGCCTGAGGACAACCCCCAGTCGAGCCACCGGCTACACGCCCTTCTTCATGGTCTATGGTTCCAAGGCCATCCTCCCAACTAACCTCGACTATGGAGCACCAAGGATCAGGGCATACGACGAACAGGGAGCCAAGGCATCCCATGAGGACGCCATGGACCAGCTGGACGAAGCTCGCTACGTCGTCCTCCTCCGCTTGGCCAAATACCATTAGGCGTTGTGATGGTACCACAGCCAATGAGTGTGGGGTTAGGCCTTCAACATCGGGGACCTGGTCCTCCACCTCATCCATAGCAACAAGGACCGCCACAAGCTCTCCCCACTGTGGGAGGGACCATATATCGTCGTGAAGGTACTCTGCCAGGTGCCTACAAGCTGAAAACCATCGACGGCGAGGTCTTCACCAATGCCTAGAACATCGAGCAGCTACGTCGCTTTTACCCCTAATAAATGCACACTTTTTACTTAACAATTTCGTTATCAAAACTCCCCGATCCTACATGACATCTGATCCCAGCAAACACCATGGGGTCGGGCCTCACTCGGTGGCTGATATAAGTACATTTATCCTGCAAAAATTCTCTGTGCCTGCCCTCTTTATGTTAAGTCCTAGGAGCTGGGTTTTTGGGAACAAGCTCTAAGTAAAACTGGGTGGACTGTGAGAAACCTGTGCCCCATCGGTTATGACGCCTTTGCTCACCTGCATGATCAGAGCTAGCTCACCCGCACTCTGAGCTTTCATGACCTTAACTGTGGGAAGGGTCGGAATGCACAAAACCTCTTTTACAAAAAGAGGGAGAAGAGCTAAAAAGTTGTTTGCTATAACGAAGAGCTCATCCATTTTGCACAAATTCGACGCTTGGCTTATCTGCCTAACTAAATTCTTGCGCGAGATGTTCTCATCCTCTATTTCTACAGGGAAATCTTGTCTCAATAGGTAATGTGAGTCGATCGGACGGCTTGGCCACTAACAAGAATCGGATAAGGAACAAGCAGGATCACACTCTTATCCGGGGGAGGCTTTTCGAACCCATCACTCTTACCATCGAGGTAATACCGATGCCCAGGTCGATCGGACGGCCCAAGACCAATGCCGAAAATTTAGCATCCTCACTTGCTTACTTTATGTATTAATTTCATTACCGAGCTTCCGATCCCAGTGATGGCAGAGGGTCAGGAATTGCTCGGGGGCTGGCGAGGGTGTCTATTTGCTAGACATTCTCTTTGCCTAGCCTAATTGACTAACTAGCCCCTCGAGGGGAGAACTATGTCTTCAACTCTGTCCACCAGGTCCCACGCAAGAGGAGCCTCTGCCGTCTCTATCTCATCTAGCTCATAGGCTTTGTAGCTAGGCGCGAAGCCAAGGCTCATTATCTCCAGGTCGATACTTTCCGCGTAGTGAGAGAAGGCAATGATGAAGGCTTGGGTGATCCCAGAGCGAAGTGCTTCCCTCTCAAGTTGGAGCACCTGTGCCATGATATCTACCGCATGGGCCACAAGCGAGTTGGTCGCCTCCGTCCATGCCACCTCTAGGTCATCGCAGACCATGCCGAGGGTAGTGTGTAGGAGATCATGCTTGTTGCTCTCTGCCTGAAGGCCCCTCCGTGCCTCAACAAGCTTCATGACCAGTCCAGCGGAGATGCTCTTGGCCTCCAGCCTTCAGGTTGTCATGGTCCCAAGCTTGGCCTAGAGGGAGCTGATCCTCTGCTGCGCCTCATTGCACTCTCGAACAGCCTGGTCACGCTCCCCACGGGCCACGCCACGCTCTGAGCGAAGTTGCTCCATGGTCTGGCATAGCTCATTGTGCTCCTTCTACAACTGAGCAACCGCCTCAGCATCTAGGCTCGCCCTCTGCTATAGGGCCATGAGCCTCTCCTCGGCTCCCAGCTTGAGCTCCCGCTCCTTCTCTACCTTAGCCAGGAGGTCGAGGATCCGCTGGTGGGACTCGGCGTCCCTCTAGAGCAACTCATCCTGCTCCTTCTGGACTCTGGTAGCCTCCTCCTCCTCCTCCTCCTACCATGCCCTCACTGATAGATCCTAGAACGCCTTCTTGGCCTCCTCCATGTCCCGACGGGCGTCGGCCTCCCATAGCCAAAGACTTCCCGCCTCCTCGGCAAGGGGAGTCAACTTGGCCACCCTCCATCAGAGCTAGGCGGTCACGTCCCCATGCAACCATGCCACATCGATGAGGTGGTCCCATTCCTCCTTATGCTCACGAAGGAACCAAGATTTCTCCCGACTGCGAGCGATAAGAGACTGAAAAAGATGGTAGTCAGAACACAAAAATACGTGAAGAAAGAAGAGTGCGAGAGGCTAGATTAAGTAAATACCCAACCGGTGGGAACGACGACATTGTGTAGGGTGCCCCTAGCATGATTCAGAGCTTCCAATGTGGCCGCAATCCCCTCGTCAAAACTCTCCCGCTCCATGCTCTCAGCAGCATCATCGAGGGTAAAGAGTGTCGATGACGAGTCCTGTGGATTCGCCCACCAGAGCAGGGACTCACCTCTCACAGGTGAGCGGTTGCCCCCCAACGTTAGGGCCAGGAGCGGCTCCCCACCGGTCCTCTCTACCACCACCGCAATGTCCGAGGGCCCCTCGGTCGCGTCCCCCCCTATCTAGCCCACGTCGGGTGTCGTCACTTGGGCTGACAGTGGCTCGGATTGCACCGCTACCTCGGGCACCGCCATGGTGGCGTCCGGCTACAGGCCGCCCATCGAAGCCACTACCATCTCCACCTGCATCGGTGGGGCCTCGATGGGTGGCGTCATGTCTGCCGCGGCCGATGCCGCATGCGTGACCAGCAGCTCCATCCACCCTGTCGCCGGCACCGGGTCCACGTCCATCGCCGGCTACGTAACGACCTCCGAGGGCGTCTGTTGGGTCCCCTCATCTGCCTATCCCGCCGAGGGCATAGGAACCACCACGGGCGGCGCCTAACCGACTGATAAGGCAGCAATGCCGGCAGCGCCGCTCCCACCCAAGACTAGTGTGACGTCAGCCGACGGCTCCCGCCTCACCCGAAGGGCAACGCTCTTCTGTGGTGCCACTGACAAAGGATTGTGCCACCTCAAGATGCTGCAAGAAAAGAAAAGGCATAAGTCACGTTAAGAACAGAGAAAATAGAGGAGTTGAGGACTTACATTGGCACTGTTGGGCGTTGGATACGTTTGGGGGACGAACCCCCAAGTCCCTGCTACGCCTCCTCGAAACGGGGCCGTTTTGTGACTGCCCCTTACTCCTGGGCCGAGGGGCTCACCTCCCTTGCACTCGAGAGCATGGCGGCGGAGCCATCCCCCTCCCTCGGCATCTCGGGCGTGACGGCAGATCCGCCCGCCCCCGCTGGCTCTTGGGGTGCGGCGGTGGATACGCCCGCCCCGACTGGCTCTTGAGGCACGGCGGTGGGGCCGCTCCCCTCCGCTGGCACCTTGGGCACAGCGGCAAATCTACCTGCCCCTACTTGTTCTGAGGATGGGCCGATGGTTTGGCCCATCTCCGCCGGCCCCACAGACTCACTTCCCCCCACATGAAACGGGGAAGGGTCCGTGCAAGGACGAGTGGATACCTGTCAGCGTATCCTTGCTCTCTAGGTCATCCCACTCGATGTCGGCAACTACCTCATCACCTTCTTCCTTGTTGTCATCATCGTCACTGTTGGTTTCCTCCTCGTGCTCCCACGCACGTAGCTTCTGCTACTTCTTTCTCTTCTCATCCTCCTTCGCCTTTCGCTGCCGCTCGGCCACGGCGCGGTTGGCCACCGTCATGGACGGGTCCTTTGGCAGTGGAACCAGGAGGTCCATAAGGATGAGTCTCTTCAGCTAGTCCCCCTATCTCAATATCAGCATCAAGAGGTCGGGAGTTCAATCAAAAAGGAGGCACGAGGAAAGAAAACTTACGAAGACAATATACCCCGGTTTTGGTCGCATCGGGGGTGCCTCGGCACCGAATACACGAAATCAAGGACAGCACCAGCATCGTCCCACGAAGGCTCCATTGCCTCCTTGATGTGCTGCGCCACTTTGGAGGGGGAGAGCGCTCCCTCGGCGAGCACCGTCCCATCGAGTGACACCCCAGGCGCAATCATGTGTAGGGGAAGTGTGCACCTCATCAGCAGCACCACCCTCCGCGTGTGGTAGGCACCGATGATCCCCAACCCATTCACGGCCCTCTCCTTTAGGATTCGAATGGCGGTGAGATGGTCTTGGATTCTATTCTTGTCTTTCTCCGGGACCCCCACTTCCTCCATGATTTTGGGACCTCTTCAATGAGGCGCCCGATGAACTCTGGCAAGGGGCAGCTGTGTTGTTCTTGACGTAGAACCAATGTGAATGCCACCCCTTATTGGAGGTCGACAGATGCATCGGTGGGTACTTGCTGACCCGGTTGTTGCGAAGTTGAATGTCGGTGCATCCCATCAGCATGTTCAGCTCCTGCTTCTTCAGGAGGGCGACGACGAAGAAGTACCACCACAAGTCAAAGTGGGGACTAATCCCAAAAACCCTTGACACAGGGCGACGAATGCCGCAATGTGTTGGATTCCATTGGGATTAAGGTGCTATAGCTCTATCTTGTAGTAGTGCAGCAATCCCCGAAGAAACTTGTGGGTGGGGCTCCCCGCTCATGGAAGTGAGCGAAGGACATGACGTAGCCATTGGGCAGCGACGGCGCGTCCTCATCACCGGGCAGCCGCCACTCCTCGGTGGCAGTCCATGCGCAAAGAAGACCACGGTGAACGAGGCCCTCTAGGCGCTGGGGGGTGATATCAGAGCAGCACCATGGCTCCATTGGAGAATTGGGGTGGGTGGATGCGAATTCGATGATGGCTGAGATGCGGATGCGGGAGGCTTAGGCGATTGGCGGCAGAGGTTGTAGATACAAAGGCAAGGAGGCAAAGTACGAGACCCTAGGGGCAAACCCTTTGGTTTTATAGGGGTGATAGATGCGAGAAAGGCAACCATCCACCTAGATCTCTATGCCTACCATGATCCGCCACCATTTCACATCGTGGGACATGCTTCCCAATCCCTATCCTTTCCCTCCGAAGTCATGCTGGATGTTTTGCCTCCCCGGGCAGACCAGGACTCTTTACCAGCAAGAGGATACGGGTCAAAAAGCGTTCCTCCGGCTTGGCTAGGCCCATGAGTTCGAGGGCTAGCCCATCAATGGTTTTGACAGCCATCCCAAGGCACCCTTACGACAAAGGATGGGCCCGTGATTGGGCAAAACTGAGGTGCACAAGCTTCACAGGAGTCTCAGCCCATGATCGAGCCTCAGCCAGGCTAACCCTAATTAGATCCCCGCGAATAGGATACCAAGATCCCAATTGAGCTATCCGACTAAACAATCACCAAATCTTATGACCATACCCACGAAGGGTCAAACCTTGGTGATGAAGAAATTGCCATCTTCAGGGCACGCCATGGGCAACAATAGAGGGCCAGGGCTCTCAGAATCCTCTCTTTCAGAAAACCCTTTGAAGGAGTATCCTACTCCTCCATAGGCTCGGGGGCTACACCCACCAGGTGCGCTTGCGCGCACCCGCTAGCAAGTCAAAAAATCCCCTAGGCAATTCTACTCGAATCACTCGGGGGCTACTATCGAGGACCAATATTAGGGTACCCGAAGAGGAGGAGCTAATGACTGTCAAACGTTGGTTCATTCACACGATCAAGAGCGTGACTACACCGCTTGCCAGGTCACTCCTCGTCCATCCACCAAGACCATGGGCCCCACCCCAAGCTGACTCCCAAGGGCTGGCTCTGCCTCACCCAACGTCTGAGGGCAGACTCTGCCTCACCCGATGTCCGAGGGCTAGCTCTGCCTCGCCCAACATCTAGGAGCAGACTCTGCCTCGCCTAACATTCGGGGGCAGGCTCTACCTTGCCCGATGTCTAAGGGCAGACTCCACCTCGCCCAACCCCCAGATGCTTGCTCCGCCTTGCCCAACGTCTGAGGGTAGACTCTACCTTGCCCGACGTCTAGGGGCTGGCTCCGCCTCACCCGACGTCTAGGAGCAGACTCTGCCTCGCCTGATGTCCGAGGGCTAGCTCCGCCTCGCCCGACGTCTATGCGCTGCTCTTTCATAACTACACGCGCAGATAAGGCAGGGCACTCAAGTCAACCGCAATATCGAGGACCATACCCTGCATGCCTATAGGAAAGTACCATTAGGATATGACAAGACGAGCGCTTTGAAGCCCTTCCTGGCATGTCAGAGCCCGAACAGTGTTGTGGGTGACGACATTTGTCTTACAGTGTTGTGGGTGCCGCCATTTGCCCTCGGGCGTGGATCCTGATGGAAGAATACAACAACCACTACGGTCCAGGAGGAGACTCGCATCCTCTACAGTGACGGACATGCGGTTACTACGTAGTCCGCTCCCCGTAGGGTCGTGGATCAACACCCTAGTCTATCGTGCCACCCGCCAGGGCGGGATGGGACATGACCACTTGCTGATCAAGCCAGAGCATGGCATCATTAGTGGATAGACGCCCAGCATGGTGCAATCCCTAGCACCGTCTGCCATGTCAGCAGGGCTCGCTTAGAGGAAAAGGAAGACCCGGCACCTTCGAAGGACCTTCTTTGCCTCTGGTTTTTCTTCTTTCTCCCATCTGTGATCCCTGCTTCCCCTTGGCCTATAAAAGGGAAGGCAGGGCACCCCACTAAGGGGACGGATTAATAGAACACTCCACGCATCACATAACACACAGCTGAGCAGCAACCAAGCTCTCAGCGCCCTTTCAACCTTTCCATCAGAGACTTGGGACATGTCCCTCTCTCGCCCGTTTGTAACCCCTACAATGAACCTTTCAATGCAAATAACATGAGCAGCAGCTATGAACTGGACGTAGGGACATTCTACCCGAACCAGTATAAACCTTGTGTCTTTTTAGCACACCATCCAGGCCAGACACACAAATAAACAAATTTACTCGTTGGTCTTTACTCGAAACACCGACACTAGTGGTAACAAGTACCTAAATCTTGTAGGATAGCCACTTTGTGTAGAACTTGCTCAATAGCTCACAAATAGGCATATTTGTGAAATTTTGAAAGTGGCAAATTAGTTTCATTTGATGATGCTAGTGTTTGCCATGTGGTGTTTTTGATGGCTCTCTAGTAGAGCAATTTATTTGTTGATATGCAGGCATACAAGGAAGAAAAGAATAAGAAACAAGAATCACAAACAACATATTTGGTTGCTTCTGTCCTACAGAAACCGAATGTGTCCGATATGCATATCGGTCGTGTCTGGTATGGCAGGGGGCAGAACCCAAAATTCTGTTGAGACTGAGTATTGATCCATGTGACTTCATATCTTCTCCACCTACTCAGAAGCCTGTGATTCATTATGTCTATGTGGCCCATTCTTCTCCTCCAACCATAAGCGTCTAGCGCCGCCTCCACTCGCCCCTGCTCTCGCTCCCACATGGTGCTCGCCATGGCTCAGCCTCCTTACGCCATCGGTCAGCCTCCCCTCGCAACCACATTGCCTACTCACCAGCCACTGCTTCCTCCTCCCTGCCACGCACCCTCACTTGCCTCTGCAATAGTAGCGAGCAAGCCCTTTGCAGCCACCGCAACAGCCAAGCGAAGAAAAAGGAAGGAGAAGAAAAGGGAGAAGGATTGGAGTGCCACTGCAGCAAGAATCAAGGACCTCCACATTGGATTTGACTTCGGTTTCAAGTTCCCCATCCTAGGTAATTCAAATCTCGGAACTCATCTAATCTACTGGATATGGCTTCATTTGTTGATTCCTTTGGTTGAGTTGCTGCAATGATGTTGTAGAAGTTATCCCCAAAGTCTAGATTGAAATGGTGATGGATTGAACCAAGGGGCCTCTGGCTAGGGCTGCTGCGCGAGTATACTGGACGCGTCCTGTATTAGCCAGTAGAGTAGGATTTATGCTTCCCGTGATTCAATTCACGTCGATTATTGTATTATAGGCCTAGTATCTTTTGTCTCTGTATTTTTCAAACCTATTGGTAGTGGATTGTCTAGGTGAATGGAAACTATGGACAAATGATTCTATTTCCAAAATACATGTTGAGCTTATGACTTGGGACATGTATCTAAGACTTTATGGTATGCCTATTTGGATATAGGGCAGCAAAGTATGGGGAGACACAAAGATGGTAGGCTCGAGCCTCGGTCCAAGGCTTAGCACAACAGACCAGCTTTTGAGAAGTACAAAAAGGCAAGGCAGGACATGCATCCTAGGTTCAATCAGGAGGAGAGCAGTAGGAGACCTAAATTAGCTACTAGAGGTGCTCCATAGAAAAGAGAGAGTGGTGATGGTAGCAGCCCCTCTTCTGATGATGATGACACTGAGGATTTCAGAGTTGAGCACAGGAAAAGAAAGAGCACTGATAGAAGATTAGATGATGATGATAGTCCAAATGATGAGTAGGAGATAGAGGAGGAGGAGGCACCTTCGGTTCAGCTTCCACCTCAGGGAGGACATCCAGCTCACAACATCCACTTTGGTATGCTTGAGGTGCATAGCACCAAGGTACCCAACTATGTTGCTAGAGTGAACTACAAGGCTAAGGGTATGACTGAGAGAGCTAGGGAGTAGAGGAGGATTGATCCTAGGAGTTAGCCAGAGAGTTGCCCATATGATCATAGGTTTCACACTATGCTTCAGCTTGACTTCTATACTAGTGTGATCCTCTCTAGAAACCTAGTTATAGCTAATTCTTAGTGGATTGATTGGACACATGTTAGAGAGTTATAGAAGCCCTCTCTTGATGATGCCATTGCCACCTATCAGTGCACCAGTGTGTACCAGCTCATGGAGTTTCAGCATCCCTAGAATTCTAACGTTATTGCACAGTTCTATGCCACCTTGTTTGTAGAGGAGGAGCCAAGACGTATGCACTAGATGTTAGAGGGATAGTGGTACAATGTTGGCTATGTAGTCTTCATGGGGTATCTGGGTATTTTAGAGGAGGAGCTTCAGAGAGACAGGACTCACACAGAGCAGGTGTTACCTCCTGATAGGATGGCTTACATGTATAGAGGTGGCTCAGTTGGGAAGGTGAATGGCCTTCATCCCACATATAGGTACCTGGATAGGATGTTCAGGAAGACCATTGACTGCAAGGGTGGTGACAAGGGTACTATTGCAGACTACTCTAGGAACCAGATGCTCACCCCTTCAGTATCTTTGACTTTATCTGGTGTGAGATCTAGAGTGTTGGTGAGAGGCCCATCAAGGGGTGTGGCTTTGGTCCATATATTATGTATATGATTGAGCAAGTCATAGGGCACTAGTTTGATTGTGACAAACCTCACAAGGTTTTGAAGATAGTAGCTGATTTACCTGAGGTTGGAGTACCCCCACCTGATCCAGGGGGAGCAGCAACAATAGCAGAGGTAGATGCACCTCAGGGTGGTACAGCAGCAGGAGGAGCCTCCCCTCCACCACATGGTCCTCCACGTTCCTCCACACGTCGTCGCAGCCCTCTTTCACCTATTCGCAAGATGTTTAGTGCTATCTTTGGGATGTGTCGAGATATCCAAACTAAATAGCAGAGAGAGAGGGAGGCTAGGAGGAAGGACACCTAGACTCTCAAGCAGATCTCTTAGAACTTGGAGCTTAATCCTCCTAGGTCTCTAATTTCAGATGAGGATCTCAGTGACCTAGAGATAGAGGAGCAGCAATATGTCAGGTACGATAGAGAGTTTGCTTAGTTTCTTCAGCGACAGGAGCAACAGCAAGCTCAACAGCAGCAGGAGCAGGCATTGGAGCACCCTAATACCTTGCCACTATAGGCTCATGTGCCTACTCACACTCAGTCATGTCCTAGTGCTGTAGATGAGTATGCTTCAGATTGGTGGGGTGACCTTATAGGTGGATATAGCTACTATGGGTTTGGTGGCTATGATCCGTCTGGTGAGGGTGGTTCGCGTCCACCTGGTGCTCCACGCTCAAAAGATGAGGATGATGGTGGACAGGGTGATGATGATGATGAGTGATCACACCTTTCAGATACAGCTTGCAGCCCCTTTGTCCTTGGATTATCTTTGTCAGACCTTTTGTGGTGATAGATGACAAAGGGGGAGAGAGATTGATTAAAGTTTTAGATGTGTTCCGTGTGTTATCTTTGTACTTGGATATATGTACTACAACTGTAGTTTATCTTATGAGGTTCATTGTTGTATCATTTTGAGTTGAGAGAGATTACATGAGCTTTATCTTTGTATCTTGTAACATGTTGAGATGAGACTTTGCTTCATGGATGTATCTTTTGAGATTCATGTGACATGTTCCTGGTCTTGTAATATAATCTATCTTAGTGGTTTATGGACTTAAAAATTTGTGATGAGTGCTATGTGTGTGATATATATTTGTTGTATTTAATTTCATAAGGACCATACATGTTTAGAGTGGATTTGTATGATGTGATGCATTTATATTTATTCTTGTGTGATATATCATGTCATATGCATCATGGTTTTATTTTGTCACGCACACTTGCACCCCACGGATGCAATGATTTAGGGGGAGTCTCCTACATGTTTTAATATGTGCAATTGACATTTGAGGTCATCTTGTGAATTCCATTCATAAGCACATATTAAGGGGGAGCATCTCATAAATCATTGAACCCAAAAGCTTTAATATTTAATATCTTTTTGTAAGCTTTAATCAAGTTGTCATCAATCACCAAAAAGGGGGAGATTGAAAGTGCATCAAGCCCTTTAGTGGGTTTTGGATGATGGGATGACAACGTGATTAAAGGTCTAACCCTTTTGCTAAGTGCTGGACATAAAATGGGTTATCTCATAGGTAATTAATGAAATCCAAAGTGATGTGTTGTTGTATAAACAATCTAGTTCAAACACAAGATAACAATGCAAATGTAATTCATGCAAGGCTTATTCATTATGGGATTTTGGTATTTCATATGAAAGCAAGCTTGTTGACAAATAATTAAAGAGACATGAGGGATTGCATATGGAATGGTCTCACTTTCTAAAGCTTGCTACATTGAAAGACATTTATACAAATGATGTTGATGAATGATTCAACACCAAGTGTGACTTGATGGCTTGAGATAGTGAAGATAGCAAGGAAAGGCTTCGAGGTACTAAGAAAGGGTGAAGGGCAAGTGATGGCTTGGCGACTGAGGAACCTAGCTAGGGTGAAGAAGGAAGTACTTGCATTTAGTTGAGGTACCAATCAAACTATGATGGTCACATTGAAATGGAGGATCAAACACATTGGTTGAATTGTGAAATGACTTGATACATTTGAAGTTAACTCACATTCATTGAATGGAATCAAGTCACATGCTCAAGATGGCTATTGCCTTCGCTCTTCCTCCGCCAATGTAGCTCTCATTCTTCTGCCCTTGTCTCCCATGGAGACGTGGTATGTGGCAGAACCACCCAAAATAACGCACTTACGGAGGCGCTCGTCTTCCACCAGACACTAAGCACCCCAAAAACACAAAACCGTGGGCGGGTTCTGTCGAGCACACCCTAAGGGAGAGCCCGAAAGATCCACATTTACCTCAAGGATCCAATAATGAGAATGAGTTACAATACTTAGTACATTTCATACATCCAGAGTTTCTTAGAATTCATTATTACATTGCCAAGTCTAGAGTGTGGAATATTAAACAGCGAAATGATAATAAACATCTAACGATAAAGGGCAAGGATCCGTCTGTGCCCACCAGAAGAATCCTTCACACACAGTACACCTCAAGTTGAACCTGCAACAGGGGTAAATAAACCCTAAGTACACAATGTACTCGCAAGACTTATCCGACTAGTGGGAATAATTTCCCGACTCCAAGGGATATGCAAAGCTTTATGGTTTGTAGGGTTTCTTTTGCAGAAAACAATACTAATAGTGAAGTCCTCATTTATGTTATTATTAGCAGTCATTATTAATTTATTATCTAGCCATTCTATGTAAGCACCTGTTCTACTTTCAAGCAAGAGTTGAGCAAGCAGTTCCATTTCATCACCTTTTATCTTTCAGGTCTTACTATGATGCTAGAGTTAAGACAAGTCGTACCGACACAACGGCAATTCATGAATCAATGTGCCTAGCTAGGTACCCTAAAAACACATGCCCCGCTTGTACCCCAGGCACAAGCAGGACCAACCCATCACCCTCCTATCATGGGGTCCAGGTCCCTATCCAAACTTGGACTCCAAGCCCCCGCTTCTACGTCCCAGATTAAGTGCGGTGCTTAGACCTCCACCATCCCCACCTCCAATCAATAGGTCTAGAAAGAGCTAGAACCCACGACAAGAGAGCAACAAGTCTTCCCTATGCCCATACCCAAGTATGTGCTCGGGATAATAGATCTGTGACTTGCCTAGCGTCCAATGCAATGGCTGGTCCTTAACCAGTGCCGCTATCATTAGATAGACCATATTGCTAGGGCTTATACTTATTTACATAATTTTAGCGCATCCTACTTTTCACAAAACATTTGTTGGTCTAATTTTAAGTTTTGGAAAAGAGTGATGAACTCGCAAACTCATTATTGGCTCTGGTACCAACTATGGCAGAACCGCCCAAAATAACACACTTACGGAGGCGCTCGTCTTCCACCAGACACTAAGCACCACAAAAACATGATACCGCGGGCGGGTTCCGTCGGGCACACCATAAGGGAGAGCCCGAAAGATCCACATTTTTCCCCAAGGATCCAATAATGAGAATGAGTTACAATACTTAGTACATTTCATACATCCAGAGTTTCTTATAATTCATTATTACATTGCCAAGTCTAGAGTGCAGAATATTAAACAGCGGAATGATAATAAACATCTAACAATAAAGAGCAAGGATCCGTCTTTGCCCACTAGAAGAATCCTTCACACACAGTACTCCTCAAGTTGAACCTGCAACAGGGGTAAATAAACCCTGAGTACACAATGTACTCGCAAGACTTATCTGACTAGTGGGAATAATTTCCCGACTCCAAGGGATATGCAAAGCTTTATGGTTTGCTGGGTTTCTTTTATAGAAATTAATACTAATAGTGAAGTTATCATTTATGTTATTATTAGCAGTCATGATTAATTTATTATCTAGCCATTCTATGTAAGCACATGTTCTACTTTCAAGCAAGAGTTGAGCAAGCAGTTCCATTTCATCACCTTTCATCTTTCAGTTCTTACTATGATGCTAGAGTTAAGACAAGTCGTACCGACATGGTGGTGATTCACGAATCAATGTGCCTAGTTGGGTACCCCGAAAACACACGTCCCGCTTGAACCCCAGGCACAAGCAGGACCAACCCATCACCCTCCTATCATGGGGTCTAGGTCCCCATCCAAACTTGGACTCCAAGCCCCCGCTCCAACGTCCTGGACTTAGTGCGGTGCTTAGACCTCCACCATCCCCATCTCTAATCAGTCGGTCCAGAAAGAGCCAAAACCCACGACAAGAGAGCAACCAATCTTCCCTGTGCCCATACCCAAGTATGTGCTCGGGATAATAGATCTGTGACTTGCCTAGCATCCAATGCAACAGCCGGTCCTTAACCGACACAGATAGGGAAAAAGTATAACCAAGCTATGCTCTGTTGGCCACAGAACATAACCTCTTATACCCACCAATACCCAAACCATATCCCTGCCCGGTCACCATTTTCCTTTTCCATCATTTTATCATGAGTGATCATAATTATCACCTATTGTGAGTAACAGCAGGTTACTCATGCTACCGATACCCTAAGCATAGCAGCTACTTGACGTATACTAGTAGGACTCATAGGTAAGTATATCTATGCATGTAGTTTTCATAAAATGCCTATAACATAAATGCACATCATATATATTCAGTAATCGTTCAAAAATAGGTGTTATACACCGGGGCTTGCCTTGGGCAGGCGGTGGGTCAACAAGGTCAACAACGAATGGCTCTGGGGCTCCCTCCTACATGAGAATATCCTCCTCGTACTCCTCAATGACCTCCTCGTAGTCCTATTCGTCCGCAGGCACGAACTCTACCATCTCATGATCTACATGCATGATGCAACACTTAGTAATACGGCAACATCAACTCTTAAAATAAAATACATTTGTCAAGATACTAAGCTAGTCCTACTGACTCAGGTGCTAAGTTACCTACTGTTACCACTAACAAGTATGAAGCATGACATATATTTTCTTAGCAACTAAAGGTATCCTTACTCTTAATACCAATTTACTCTACATATGATAAAACAAGGAGTACTAGCTATTCTATTTATCAACCTACACAAGGGCTACAAAAATTACAGTGAGTACATGATAATCTAATAAACCTACTATAAAAATTTCATGGCTAAAGCTATCATCAATTTGCCACAAAAATTCCTACAAATATTAAGCTAAATAATACTAAGCTTTCTAAATTGAATTTATGAACCTATCATTTTCATAGCTAACTATAAACTAACTACACTAACAGATAGATAGCATTTTTGTGAACCTCACAAATTTTGTTTCACTATTTTAGGACATCTATAGAATTTACTATTATTTTTCAAAGTTTAGCTCAAAACTAAATTGAATAAACATTCATAACTTCACTGGAAATTGAAAAACGCATTCCACCGCGTGGGCCAATCGCGAGTGGCTTGTCCCACTCAGGCGCAACGCGCGCGCACGTGACGCACGACGCAGCCCTCGCGGGTGCAGCCCAGTCCGCGCGACGACGGCCCACGACGAGGAAGACCCGCGCACGCCTATTGTCGGGGACCTAATACCGGGGTACCTAATGAGGTGGAACTAATGACCATCGAACGTTGACACTTTTGATTAGACGGGAACGCTACTGCATTTTTTGTCCATACAACGGAAGACTGGTTCCGCCTCGCCCGACCCCCGATGGCTAGGCTCCGCCTCACCCAACCCTCGATGGCTAGGCTCCACCTCGCCCGACGGCCAAGGGCCTCCTCCGCCTCGCCCGATGGCCGAGGGCAGACTCTGCCTTGCCCAACGAGTACACCCTACGCTTTCATAAAGATGAGCACAGGGTACGACATGACATTCGAGTCAAACACAGCACCAAGGACCATGCCCTACACCGCGGCAGGAAAGTACTGCCAGGGTACGACAGGATGGGCGCTTTAGACCATACCGGAATGGCAGAGTCCGAATAGTGTTGTAGGCGCCGCCTTCAGCCCTCGGACACAGAACCTGACATAGACATACGACAACCACTACTGTAACACCCTAGGTGTTTGTCACCAGTTAAGCAATGGGTTTGAGCTCAAACATGACATGCCAAGTGGTAATGAAGGTGTCAAGATCAAATCTACATGATGGAGCTCCAACTTAAACTTGGGCCACGCACATTTGCTTACATATGGACCCTTGTTAAGATTATGCAAGAGTAATGTTAAACATGCTTATTCCATGTACATTACATCCACATGCATCCATCTAGACCCGTGGAAAAGTTTCATGAAGTTCGAAATCAAGAAGTCGCATGAAATGATGAGTTACATTCTTGCTTGAATTGCGCTAGTAAGTGAAGGGAATTATAGGCCATCAACCAAACCTTTCTACCTTGCCTAAATGACTCTAATTGAACGCTACAACAAAAGTCATGAAGGGTTTGTGTTGAGCACATGTCAAGAAAAGGCCTCAATTGGTCGAAAACTCTAATTCTAGGGTTAATGAGAAGCTGCTTTGACCAAAGTAAAAGAATGGTTTATATTCAAGATACAAGGTTTGACCTTAAATAAAAGTTGTAGTATAGTTTGTGTACTACAAACTTTATTGAAGGACCCAAGTCTAACTCTATCTCTAAGCTTGACAATCAAAGGTCACAAGATTGATTCTGCTACAATCTTCAACACTTAGAATTATTCTAAGTCAGTTTCGCTAAGCAACAACGTTGGCATTCCGTGTTCTCTAAATTTTGCTAAGCAACTTGAGTTGGTCCAAAAACAAAAGTTGAAGGTTATATTATGGAGAAGAGCATACAAAAAGTTGCATTGAGTTTGACCGAGTTTTGACCTCCGAAGGCGAGCTCCCGTGACTGTTATCAAAACACTGACACTGTCACTTTGGAGCCTAATTAACTATTAATCCATTGCTCAAATGACCTTGGTCTCTTAATGAAAAATGTAGAGCGGGCCGAGTACAGAAAACTTTGTTTTGGGCCCATGGACCAAATCGGCGTGTAACTGGCCCAAACCTACGCTCCACCATATCCACACCGGTGCCCACCACCTGTTCGACCGCCTGCCGACGTGGTCGCCGCGCATGGACGCCGCACGCCTCCACTGTTGCCGCGTGCCCTGCTCTCTGCCGTGTGCCCTGCGCCGCATTCCAAGTAGTGGAACTCCAGGAAGACTCGCCTCCCCACTCCCAGCTCTTCTCCTCGCCTCTCTCCGCGTGCCCTCTTGCAGCCGCCATGGCCGAGCTCCAGAGCTCGTGGCCACGCTGTCGTTCTCACTGATGTATTCGGTCGCAGGCCAAGCTAAGCACACCACAGCGTCTACCTCACCTTGTTCCTCCTCCTATGCGCACTCTCCGGGCCCATGGAGGCCGAAGCTGCACCAGCGTCGGGCCGCAGCCGCCATCGCCATGCGTGCATGTGGGTGAGCCCCTTGGGGCAGCTTCCGGTGGAGCTGTCCCCTCCCTAGAGTGCTCCCAGCGATGGGGATGCTTCAACGCGACTTCGCGGCCGCCGGCATGGCCTCCTCTGGCCGTAAGCGCCGTCCCCGACGGCCTCCCTGCCCCCAACTCGCGACAGGGACTTCGGGCTCAAATTTGACAAAAGGAAGGGGTCTAACTGCGAAGTATGTGACTCAAATGAATAGTGCCGATAAGGACCCATTTGCAGTAAATTTGCTGAATCTTTGGAAATTCATAGTAATTCATAGGAAATTCGTAAAATAGCAAATGAGGACTTTTTAGAATCCTTGTGAAATTCTATATGCAATAGATCTATAATATGGCATGTTTTAGTTTCAATATTTTGCGGTAAAAATAGATTTGTGCAATAAGGTTGTAATGCTAGTTGAATTTGTTATTTTCCATAACTGCAGATCTAGGGTTCCAAATGAAGTAAAATTTTTGTGGCATGCTACTCATGTGATAGTTGATGTGTGGTAAAAATTTCATGAGTATTGGATGAAGTATGAGTGAGTTATTGGTTTATCTCGCTCTCATATGATTTCTTGCTTTAGCAACTTGTCTTTTTCATAGAGGTTGCTATATATATTCAAATGGAGGGAAATTTGTACAGTAGACTATTGAGAGGATATGTGAGCCACTGTAATTTTTGTAGAATTTATTGTACAATTTTGGTATATGATCATTAAGTCACCTTGTTATCTAAAATAAATTAAGAAATGCATTAAAAGAATTTATTTGGTCATGGACACTAGGTTTTCTGGTGTTCTTTAGTCATGTGTGACATGTTGGTAAAGTTGGTTTTGACTAATTATGTGTTTGCAACATAAGTTAATATTTATTTTCTTGTAAATGTGGTTTATGGACAGATCTGGGAACTTAGCAATGTTCTTCATGATAATGTGCTTTGTTGTGAAACTTGTTTATACAAAAGTTGTAGATAATTCATGTATCTAGCTTCTGTTAAAATTTAGTGTCATTTGACCAAGTAGTTTGTGAGTAATGCCTGTTTAAAGTTGGGTTTCAGAAATGGCTTCTCTCTATCAATTGTGGACCAGTTTCTGTAAATGTATAATTTTGACCTACTTAACTTGTGAATCATGCTATTATGATTATAGATGAAATGTATATAATTTCATAAGCTTTCCAAAATGTCTTCTTGCAAGTCATTTGGATTTGTATAACTCCAGTTATAGCTAAATCTTGTAGCTGCTGTTTGTATGTCCAGAAATTGGCAGATTCCAATTATAGTGTGGCTTGTATATTGTGAAGTGTGACTTATGCCTTGAATGATGACTGAGTTATAGCACCTGAGATCTTGGGAAACTTGTGTCATGCTTAGTGTGGTCGTCTTCTTTGCCATCTTAGCATGATAGATTGTGTGATGTTTAAGTTAAGCATCGCAAAGTACTTAAGTGTGTTAGTGTAAACTATGCTTGTCTTGCTTGCTATTTTGTGATGCGTCTCATGGTACTATTCTTCATATTTATGCACTTGTATATTGCATCTCATCTAGATACGCTAGATGCACCACGTGAAGGATGCGATGTTGGAGCCAAACCCGAAGATTTGGTTTGATGGATATATCCCGATGATGGAAGGACTAAGCAAGTGCCAGGTCCGAAGGTGTCACCAAGACGGTGCAAGCTAACTGAACTGACTTGTGTCGGATCCCAGGCAAGCCCCAGAGCATATTAAGCCTCCTAATTTTTGAAATGCAGTTACAGTATTATTGTTACATATATATATTGTTGCATTAAGTTTAGGTGTTGGATGCAAACACTTGCTGCATTGGTTATCCAAATCCTTGTCCAGATATTGATACCCTGAATCCTATGTAGCTCAGGCTCGTGTAGTGCTTAGCCCTGCTTAAATACGGTAGAAGTCAGGTGATTTCCTGTCACCTGCGAGATATAGGAAGATACATATGGCACGGTTGGCTATATTTGCTATCGTGGAAAAGAACCAGTCTCAATTTGAAATGAAGACCGGACGGAGGCTTGCCGGTTTGCAGTGACTCCGTCTATGTCGCTTAAGGACTAAATCTTGGAGCCTTTCCTGTTCATGTTGAACACATGCCTCTCTCTTAGTTGGCCGGGTCTAGAGACCGACCACGAAGCCGAGTAGCTCACCTCAGGCCGGGAGTCGATAAGTATAAAGTGCGCCTCGGAAGGGAGCCGTATGCGTGAGTCCAAGGGCAGGTGATTGAAAAGTCCTGATCGTCCTGGCAGAAGGGTAATCCCTGAGAGTGCTGGCGCTGATCGAACCCGCAAATTTGGTTCCTGAGTTGTTCCAAAGGTGACCCACGGCTACCCTTGCTAAGTATGCCAGGGTGAGAGTTAGGAATACCCCCTCAGCTGAGTTGTAATTCAATTCGAGTCGCCGTCTCTCCCGGTTAGTGAGAACTTGACGGGCTTATCTCCAATGTAGACACACTAAATAACACAATGGTTCAGAAATGATGATATGATGATGACAGCCTTATTATACCTGCTATGGTTAATATTGATTGCTCCTAATAAGTGAGTGCTCTAGTACAGGTGCTAATCTAGTGGATAGGTAAATGATGATAAGCTTGATGCTAAGTTTAAATTGGTTACTATGCTCATAAGCTCTTTTATGCAATTGTGTCAAGCTAGCCCACCTCATAAGCCTTGCATGACCCTTGGTGTCATTTGTTTTGGTTTCCGACGAGTAAGTCTGGCTGAGTACATTCGAGTACTCAGGGTTTATCCCACCATGTTGCAGGTGAAGTTCTCGTCCTATTGAAGATGGTGGCTAACCACCGATGGGCTCGGTGATTCTATAGTTACTTCTCATCTATATGCTTTTGTCGGATGATGTCACTTATGCTAGCAATGTATTTGGAACATATATTAATGTAATCTTTTAAAAGCTATGTTGTTTTCACTAATCGGTTTTGAAACCCAAACTTATACTATTATTTGTGAATTCATTTGTAATATTATTTTCCGCTGCAACCCTGTGTATGTGATGTGTATTTGCTTAATCACACGATCTTGGTTGTGATGTTGATTTACCGAGGTCTTTCGGGACACTCGGCGGACTACCGGGTTTATATGAGTGAAGGTATGTGTGTGTCAACGTGTTAGTGGAGACAGCCATACTTGATCTTGTATAAATTGGGCGGTTCTGTTACAGCTGGCATCAGAGCAAGATTAAGCATAATACTGTCATGTATATTTTTTTAAAAACAAAGTTTTGGTTTAAAAAAAGCCTATTTTAACTAAAACTTTAGCTACAGGCAAATTTGTCAAAACTAATTTGCAAAACTATGCTAGCGACATCCTCCTTTTTGCCCAGTTAAGGACTATTAGGTGGCTATCTAAGTACTAACATGGGGGTTTTATTTTCGTCGTCCATACGGCGTGCTATTGTATGGATGCCATTCGCTTGAATGGTAATGTATGGATCAATTGTCTCTACGCCCAGGTAAGTGTGAGTTGTGAGAGCATGACCGTCCCACTGTCGGTCTAGGGGAGAGTTAGCTTTGGTTACTGGAATATTTACATGTTACACACATGTATATATGAAGGTACTTAATTGTGGGTATATCTGTTGGGTAGCTATGGATACCGAAGTATATATATTTGGGGATGTATATATGCAGAGTATCTTAGTTTACTGCTTTCATTGTGTGCTTAATTATCTCTTGTGGGGATGGGCTGCAATGAAATTGCCTGCAGGTACGCTAACCACGAATGCGTAGATTGAATATAGCTGACGACTAGCTATATATCGAGAGAGTACGTGTTATGCCACCGACATAGAACGTGATTGCCACCTTAGGCTGGCAATTTCGTGAGGACGAATAGGACGAGCATGCATCATGATTGTGCCTGTGCATAAATATGCTTCCCTCACCTTGTTCTAATGCTAAGTAACTTGTGATCAATGTGATGTCACTATTTTCCCTGTGTGAAGCTAGCCAAAATGTCTTGTCCCATGCTGCTTGAATAGCTATGCTTGAAGTTAGTGTGTGATTAGTTTTGTCTTGTATGTTTGCTTCCAAAGGAAATAGATGACAAGTTATTAATTGGCAAAAATTCACCCCTTCGAAAACGAAATTGCTAAATGTAAGTAAAACTTGTTTTGTAGAGATATCCACCTACTCAGTAAAAAGGAAACAAAAGATAACAGTGCCTTACCACCATGTTTTTCCTGATATGTGTAGTGGTGTTGTTGTAGGTGACTGCTTGTTATGTACGAGCTTTGTGCTTCGTAATAGCCATTTAAGCTAATTGGATTGAGTGTTTCGAAATGCTCGCTTAAGACCATGATGTAGGCGTGGATGCTCGTTATCTAGGTAGTGCCGTAGTTGTCACCCTTTTGTCCTCGGTAAGCATATGAGTGTGGAAGAGCGCTATCCTAGAGCAGCGTCCAAGTTTTGGTAATCTCAGGGTTGTCGTCTACAGTTAAGTTCTCTCTTAGGAACTTGAGCCTGTACACGTGGTTGCTAGCCTTGAACATTGTGCTACGAAGACTTTATCTATGCCTTTGCTTGACCTTAGGCCCAAGCTTAGTTCCCTTGAATGCTTGCATGTTTTGTGGTTGTTCCGCTCCTGTGTGGGAGGACCCTGCTGTAAAAATCCTTATTAGACCTCATTGCTCTTTCTCCTAAGGCTGAGCTAGTGCAACGCTAATTGTTATCTGCCCTGGCTTTGGAACCTTTTCCTCACAGATCTTGTCATTGCTTTATCAATTGAATCCCTAGTCAGTGCAATGGCTTTGTCCCTTGAATCTCGTTTGTTTTGTCTCCAACTCCTTCAAGTCTCTAGATGTTTATCAGTCTTGATCTCCTATTGCTGCTCGATAGGACCAAATCTCATGTTAATCTTTATCTGGTAATCACTTTGGTGGACACGAGGCGTATATGGAAATTAAGCAAGAGTCTCCTGCTTAGTTGCCTTCGGCAATTAGGCTATGTTCTTTTGCGCTGTGTTTTGATCTTCTGATCGCCTCCTTGTTGATTCCTAACCTTGTGACTATCCTTGTTTGCTATCCCTCTTTTGCACAATGTTTGTTCTTACAATCTAATTGGTGCCACTAGAAGTTTCACTTTGGTTGTATGTTCAGTAATAGTGCCACGATTAGCGATCTATGGTGCCGCGACAGAACCTAGGGCCTCCTTGTGGGCGGCCGACGCATGGTTGTGCTGTTGGGTGCGCGCTAGTATCAAGGTTTCTAGTCATGATCCATTGCTGAACTGCACCGATGTGTTATTTTCACGTGAGCTCTTCCTTTATTATCTCTCCATATCTTATCAAAGATCCCTATATCAGACTGAAAGTAGTAGAGCTTTCGGTTGAAGTCACAAAAAGGATAACCTTTGAAGAACTGGTCACCGACATAAACATTAACCGACTACAAGAGGTGGTAGACAAGTGACTCCACTTGGTTGTCCTAGTATTGACGTTCGTCACCTAGTGAACAACTTATATCATCACTGTTGGATCAGAAAGGCACACAACAATTAATGTTGGACAAGTTGTTAGTCAGATAAGAATCGAACGTCACATTATGATTATGACCTGGCTATCCAAGTCTTGATTATTATGTGCATGTTGATCGCACAGTCGAGATCAACAATCTCTAGTGTGACCCCTTGTCTGCTGACTACGATGGCGACCATCTATCATGAGTCAATCACATAGATAGTACAAAACGTTGTATCGGCTATGTAGGAGCTAGCGAAAGCACGTCCCTAGTTTCAGTCAGCATCTTTGTGCCCCAAGGTGCCACTAACACATGTGTCCAGACTCCATTGGATGAAGTGCTGAAGGATATATAGGAATGGTTTCTTATCTCTATAGGACAGTCCCTTCATGAAGAGGATGCTTTGTGTCCTAAAAAACATAGCCACAAGTCCAATGCTTGTGCATAGTCAAGATTAATGTCTAGAACGATGGTTGAAGCGTTACCAGAGAAGCATGTGAGGAAAACTATAGCCTCCATCCTTAGCTAGGGAAAGGCTGCTGCTGCTATACAAAGAGATTGAGAGTATAGAACACACACCACAACGTATGAAGCAAAGAAAGAGAAGAACGAGAAATCTGTCTACATTTTAAGGTACAGAACCGAACATCTTCAAGCCAACGATTAGTGACTCAAATGAAGTTGGATTGACCCCAAACTTGGTGATCTCATTCCTTGCTTAGGACCCTTCAATGTCTTAAGTGAGTTTGAGTATTGGTTGAGTAAAACATCGGATTTGAGAGATATCTTGTCGGCTCGATTTGCTACCATTTCAGAATAGAGCAGTTTTGGTAGATGAATTGTTTGGATAGTCAAACGGTGTCCAGTTGAGTTGAATTTTGGTGAGTAGTTAGAAGACCCATGGATCTATATTCCTACCAAAATTCATGCACAATGGAGCACTAGTTTGTGAGATATGAATAGAAAACAAAAGGGTACAGAATCTGCAATTTCGCTGTGACTGCGATCATCCTTTCCATTAGATGGTTGTGTTTGTAATTAATGCCAAGAAATTACAACTTGTAGGTGTATTGCTGTTAGACAACCCTCCATACCCTTGAGAAGACTAATTGCACCCCTATGTGCCTTGCTTTTGCCCTCTTAGATCAGCAATGCATGAGCAGTCAAGGTGTTCTAGAAGTCAAATTGTGCCCTTGCAATTCGAAAGTAATTGGAAAGGTGTCAAACCATAGATTTTTGGATTATAGTTTTTGAAATATTGATTGGCCTAAGAATGGAAGCCACGACGTCAAATATAGTTTAAGAAAGCTGGTTTTGCTACGATGCAAGTCAACCCAACTTGCTGTGCAACTGCACCACGAAGGCAAATTGTACTTAACCTTCTTGGTAGTGAACTAGTCCCTAGTTTTGTGATTATTTGCAACTTGTGTTGTCCTCCAAGCCTCGCTAACATCCTTCTACATCAATGGTTCTCCAATGCTGACATGCCTAAGGTGTCTTCCATGTGTTTTACCCAAGGGGTTGCCTTAGATACAACTCAGATAACTATTGCTGCTTGGATACGAGAATTCCCTTAAACAATGGTCGTCGTAAACGCTGAGTCAACAGAGTCAGCTATTGCGTTTACCACTCACTCGACAGACTCAGATAATACAGTGTTGTTATCAGAGAAAGAGCACTGCACACATAGAACATTATGTAGCTTTCCATCAGTTGACATATGAGTGAGTGCACCACTACAACTAGTTTGGATATTGGTTAACTAGCTTCTTATACCCTCAAAGAATGTTTACCCCATCTATCATCACATCCTTTATGAGAAGTTGTGCTCAAGCCACTTTAGTAGAGAACTGCTTTTCAAACCTTGGGAACAAATATAGCACCGTTGCAAGGAATGTCTGTCAACAGACTGTGGTCTAGTGCAAAGTCCATAGGTCTATGCTATATCCACTAGGGAAGTAGATGTTACAAGTATTTAGTCTATGCTTGTATCACTCTTCGTACATCGAGGATGAAGTACGCAGGACAGTGCTATCTTGGATTCCTCCCAATGTAACAATGCTTTATGGACGCCAACGAAAGAAATTCTTCAGACAACAACTTACGATGAAGAGCAAGTATCAGAAAGTGTCGTGACCAAATTAGCCTCTCTGATACTCCGAAGTGAAGTGGCCTAATGCTATCACTGATGTTGGAAACTGGATGACATGTTTCTCTTCCCTTAAAAGTCTTTCGCACCAAATCTCGGGACGCGATTCCTTTAAGGGGGGAGGGTTGTAACACCCCAAGTGTTTGTCACCAGTTAAGCAATGGGTTTGAGCTCAAACATGACATGCCAAGTGGTAATGAAGGTGTCAAGATCAAATCTACATGATGGAGCTCCAACTTAAACTTGGGCCACGCACATTTGCTTACATATGGACCCTTGTTAAGATTATGCAAGAGTAATGTTAAACATGCTTATTCCATGTACATTACATCCACATGCATCCATCTAGACCCGTGGAAAAGTTTCATGAAGTTCGGAATCAAGAAGTCGCATGAAATGATGAGTTACATTCTTGCTTGAATTGCGCTAGTAAGTGAAGGGAATTATAGGCCATCAACCAAACCTTGCTACCTTGCCTAAATGACTCTAATTGAACGCTACAACAAAAGTCATGAAGGGTTTGTGTTGAGCACATGTCAAGAAAAGGCCTCAATTGGTCGAAAACTCTAATTCTAGGGTTAACGAGAAGCTGCTTTGACCAAAGTAAAAGAATGGTTTATATTCAAGATACAAGGTTTGACCTTAAATAAAAGTTGTAGTATAGTTTGTGTACTACAAACTTTATTGAAGGACCCAAGTCTAAATCTATTTCTAATCTTGACAATCAAAGGTCACAAGATTGATTCTGCGGCAGTCTTCAACACTTAGAATTATTATAAGTCAGTTTTGCTAAGCAACGACGTTGGCATTCTGCGTTCTCTAAATTTTGCTAAGCAACTTGAGTTGGTCCAAAAACAAAAGTTGAAGGTTATATTATGGAGAAGAGCATACAAAAAGTTGCATTGAGTTTGACTGAGTTTTGACCTCCGAAGGTGAGCTCCCGTGACTGTTATCAAAACACTGACACTGTCACTTTGGAGCCTAATTAACTGTTAATCCATTGCTCAAATGACCTTGGTCTCTTAATGAAAAATGTAGAGCGGGCCGAGTACAGAAAACTTTGTTTTGGGCCCATGGACCAAATCAGCCCGTAACTGGCCCAAACCTACGCTCCACCATATCCACACCGGTGCCCACCACCTGTTCGACCGCTTGCCGACGTGGTCGCCGCGCATGGACGCCGCACGCCTCCGCTGTTGCCGCGTGCCCTACTCTCTGTCGCGTGCCCTGCGCCGCACTCCAAGTAGTGGAACTCCAGGAAGACTCGCCTCCCCACTCCCAGCTCTTCTCCTCGCCTCTCTCCGCGTGCCCTCTCGCGGCCGCCATGGCCGAGCTCCAGAGCTCGCGGCCAAGCTGTCGTTCTCGCTGATGTATTCGGTCGTAGGCCAAGCTAAGAACACCACAGCGTCCGCCTCACCTTGTTCTTCCTCCTGTGCGCACTCTCTGGGCCCATGGAGGATGAAGCTGCACCAGCGTCGGGCCGCAGCCGCCATCGCCATGCATGCATGTGGGTGAGCCCCTTGGGGCAGCTTCCGGTGGAGCTGTCCCCTCCCTAGAGTGCTCCCAGCGATGGGGATGCTTCAACGCGACTCCGCGGCCGCCAGCACGGCCTGCTCTGGCCGTAAGCGCTGTCCCCAACGGCCTCCCTGCCCCCAACTCACGACAGGGACTTCGGGCTCAAATTTGACAAAAGGAAGGGGTCTAACTGCGAAGTATGTGACTCAAATGAATAGTGCCGATAAGGACCCATTTGCAGTAAATTTGCTAAATCTTTGGAAATTCATAGTAATTCATAGAAAATTCGTAAAATATAAAATGAGGACTTTTTGGAATCCTTGTGAAATTCTATATGCATTAGATCTATAATATGGCATGTTTTAGTTTCAATATTTTGCGGTAAAAATAGATTTGTGCAGTAAGGTTGTAATGCTAGTTGAATTTGTTATTTTCCATAACTGTAGATCTAAGGTTCCAAATGAAGTGAAATTTTTGTGGCATGCTACTCATGTGATAGTTGATGTGTGGTCAAAATTTCATGAGTATTGGATGAAGTATGAGTGAGTTATTGGTTTATCTCGCTCTCACATGATTTCTTACTTTAGCAACTTGTCTTTTTCATAGAGGTTGCTATACATATTCAAATGGAGTGAAATTTGTACAGTAGACTATTGAGAGGATATGTGAGCCATTGTAATTTTTGTAGAATTTATTGTATACTTTTGGTATATGATCATTAAGTCATCTTGTTATCTAAAATAAATTAAGAAATGCATTAAAATAATTTATTTGGTCATGGACACTAGGTTTTCTGGTGTTCTTTAGTCATGTGTGACATGTTGGTAAAGTTGGTTTTGCCTAATTATGTGTTTGCAACATAAGTTAATATTTATTTTCTTGTAAATGTGGTTTATGGACAGATCTGGGAACTTAGCAAAGTTCTTCATGATAATGTGCTTTGTTGTGAAACTTGTTTATACAAAAGTTGTAGATAATTCATGTATCTAGCTTTTGTTAAAATTTGGTGTCATTTGACCAAGTAATTTGTGAGTTATGCCTGTTTAAAGTTGAGTTTCAGAAATGGCTGCTCTCTGTCAATTGTGGACCAGTTTCTGTAAATGTATAATTTCGACCTACTTAACTTGTGAATCATGCTATGATGGTTATAGATGAAATGTAGATAATTTCATAAGCTTTCCAAAATATCTTCTTGCAAGTCATTTGGATTTGTATAACTCCAGTTATAGCTAAATCTTATAGCTGCTGTTTGCATGTCCAGAAATTGGCAGATTCCAATTATAGTGTTGCTTGTATATTGTTAAGTGTGACTTATGCATTGAATGATGACTGAGTTAGAGCACCTGAGATCTTGGGAAACTTGTGTCATGCTTGGTGTGGTCGTCTTCTTTGCCATCTTAGCATGATAGATTGTGTGATGTTTAAGTTAAGCATCACAAAGTACTTAAGTGTGTTAGTGTAAACTATGCTTGTCTTGCTTGCTATTTTGTGATGCGTCTCATGGTACTATTCTTCATATTTATGCACTTGTATATTGCATCTCATCTAGGTACGCTAGATGCACCACGTGAAGGATGCGATGTTGGAGCCAAACCCGAAGATTTGGTTTGGTGGATATATCCCGAGGATGGAAGGACTAAGCAAGTGCTAGGACCGAAGGTGTCACCAAGACTGTGCAAGCTAACTGAACTGACTTGTGTCGGATCCTAGGCAAGCCCCGGAGCATATTAAGCCTCCTAATTTTTGAAATGTAGTTACAGTATTATTGTTACATATATATATTGTTGCATTAAGTTTAGGTGTTGGATGCAAACACTTGCTGCATTGGTTATCCAAATCCTTGTCCAGATATTGATACCCTGAATCCTATGTAGCTCAGGCTCGTGTAGTGCTTAGCCCTGCTTAAACACGGTAGAAGTTAGGTGATTTCCTGTCACCTGCGAGATATAGGAAGATACATATGGCACGGTTGGCTATATTTGCTATCGTGGAAAAGAACCAGTCTCAATTTGAAATGAAGACCGGACGGAGGCTTGCCGGTTTGCAGTGACTCCGTCTGTGTCGCTTAAGGACTGAATCTTGGAGCCTTTCCTGTTCATGTTGAACGCATGCCTCTCTCTTAGTTGGCCGGGTCTGGAGACCGACCACGAAGCTGAGTAGCTCACCTCAGGCCGAGAGTCGATAAGTATAAAGTGCGCCTCGGAAGGGAGCCGTATGCGTGAGTCCAAGGGCAGGTGATTTAAAAGTCCTGATCGTCCTGGCAGAAGGGTAATCCCTGAGAGTGCTGGCGCTGATTGAACCCACGAATTTGGTTCCTGAGTTGTTCCAAAGGTGACCCACGGCTACCCTTGCTAAGTATGCCAGGGTGAGAGTTAGGAATACCCCCTCAGCTGAGTTGTAATTCGATTCGAGTCGCCGTCTCTCCCGGTTAGTGAGAACTTGATGGGCTTATCTCCAATGTAGACACACTAAATAACATAATGGTTCGGAAATGATGATATGATGATGACAGCCTTATTATACCTGCTATGGTTAATATTGATTGCTCCTAATAAGTGAGTGCTCTAGTACAGGTGCTAATCTAGTGGACAGGTAAATGATGATAAGCTTGATGCTAAGTTTAAATTGGTTACTATGCTCATAAGCTCTTTATGCAATTGTGTCAAGCTAGCCCACCTCATAAGCCTTGCATGACCCTTGGTGTCATTTGTTTTGGTTTCCGACGGGTAAGTCTGGTTGAGTACATTCGAGTACTCAGGGTTTATCCCACCATGTTGCAGGTGAAGTTCTCGGCCTGTTGAAGATGGTGGCTAACCACCGATGGGCTCGATGATTCTATAGTTACTTCTCATCTATATGCTTTTGTCGGATGATGTCACTTATGCTAGCAATGTATTTGGAACATATATTAAAGTAATCTTTTAAAAGCTATGTTGTTTTCACTAATCGGTTTTGAAACCCAAACTTGTACTATTATTTGTGAATTCATTTGTAATATTATTTTCCGTTGCAACCCTGCGTATGTGATGTGTATTTGCTTAATCACGCGATCTTGGTTGTGATGTTGATTTACCGAGGTCTTTCGGGACACTCGGCGGACTACCGGGTTTATATGAGTGAAGGTATGTGTGTGTCAATGTGTTAGCGGAGACAGCCATACTTGATCTTGTATAAATTGGGCGGTTCTGTTACAACTACGGTCCAGGAAGAGACTCACGCCCTCTATAGTGATGGAAGTACTGTCACCGCGCTGTCCGCTCCCCACGGGGCCACAGGTCAACACCCTTGTCCAACACGCCGCCCGGAGGGGCGGGACGGGACATGGCCACTTGTTGATCCGATAGGGGCATGGCGTCGCCAGGACACAGGCACCCGGCGAACGTGCCAATCCCTGACACCGTCTGGGCATGTTAGCAAGGCTGGCTCAGCGGAAAAAGAGGGCCCAACACCTTCAGAGGGGCTTCTTGGCCTCTGGTTTTTCTCCTTTCTCCCATCTATAACCCCTGCTCCCCCTTGGTCTATAAAAGGGAGGGCAGGGCCCCCCACTAAGACAGATGACTCACACAAAGACTAGTTCGACACAGGCACAACACATCACACACGTAGCCAAGCAGCGACCAAGCTCTTGGCATCCTTTCGATCTTTTCCATTAGAGACTTGGGACCAGTCCCTCTCTCGACCGTTTGTACCCCCTATTACGAACCGTTTTCGGTGCTAATAACACAAGCAGCAGCAGTAGCAGACTTGACGTAGGGACATTCAGCCTGAACCAGTATAAGCCTTGTGTCCTTTAGCACACCATCCGGGCGTAACGTGCACAAATATAAATTTACTAGCCGGTGACAGTTCGAAACACCAACAGTTGGTGCGCCAGGTAGGGGCCTTTGCGCGTTCCAAACCAGGCCATGGATAGCTAACCACAACGTCAGCTGGGTCCCAGGCTCACACGTGCGCTTCAGGAGTCTAGATTTCATCATCATGGTGGGAGGAGAGTTGGTACGGGCGCACACTGCCATCCAATCTCTCCCCTCTATCGGCCTCGACCACGAGAGGCTTGGGCACCAGCTCGGCGTCTCCCTTGGACCCTAGTAGTCTAGGGAGAACTAGCGTCGCCTCACCCTTTCCAATGATAATGACATGGCACGACCTTCTAGAGAGGGGCTCCTCTCTCTGGAACACCACATGCGGAGCACCCCGACAGCATTTCCGTTCGGTCTCCGCAACGCCGCGGCGACCGCTGGCCACCTTGTGGCACTACGCATGGTTCAGCCACCCGCAGACAGCGAGTTCAATTGGGTAATTGAACACGACACGGAGTCTCTCCACAAGCTCCTCATGGAGGAGCCAGGATCGTCCTCTAGCTCTGACTCCAGCAAGGGGAGCCATCACCCGTCCTGGGAATGCTTTATGGCAGAAACCCCCGAAGGGCGCGTCGAAAGCATCTCCAAGGAGGAAGCTACCCCGGCAGGCAACCCCGATGGCAGGACCAGAGGAGAGGCAGCCACCCCATCTTGCGTAAGGATGGAGCAGCTGAGAGCCCAAAAGCGGGAGATCGATGGGGCCGGGCAAGGGCTCGTGCAGGAATACGTGGAGATCGATCGCGAGATCGAACGCCGTGGAAACGGTGGGCGCACACGTGCCACGGCCTGTGATGTACATGAAAGGATCCTCACCGATGATGGAACCCACCCTCACTTCACTTGGGCAAGCCAGAACATCACCGCTGCAATAGCCTTGCTTCACGGCCTTCCAGAGGCCGCGACGCCCAAGGATCGCCGGGCCCGCCGAGAAATTCGCACCTTGCTCGAGCGTGCGGCGGTGCAGCAGGCGGAAAGCTCATTGTCTCGGCGACACGAGCTCGACACTAGCCAGTGCACGCCCTCGGTGTGCCCCACCAAGGACGCATCGGTTCACCAGACACCACCAGGCGACAGGCAGCACACCGCTGTCCTGGTACATCAACGTCTCGACCACAACCGCGATGCATGCAGCACCATCGACGCCCGCAGACGTGCCTACAACGACTCAAGAGAAGGAGACAAATGCGGCTACCACCCTCGGCGCGGTGGATGCTACAACAGCGGCGAGGACCGGAGCCCGAGCCCCGGCCTGCTGGGCCCTCAGGCCTTCAGTCGACACATCCTCAACGCTACTTTCCCGCCAAGGTATCGACCGCCTACCAATATCCCTAAATATTCTAGGGAGACAAACCCCGGACTCTGGCTTGAAGACTATCGGCTCGCCTATCAAGCCGGTGGCGCGGATAATGACGACTTCATTATCCGCAACCTCCCACTGTTCCTCGCTGATTCGGCACGAGCGTGGTTGGAGCACCTTCTATCCGACGCCATCTAAGGTTGGGCGGACCTAAGGGAGATCTTTGTGGGGAACTTCTAGGGAACATACAAGCGTCCTAGGAACCCCTGGGACCTCAAGAACTATCACCAGAAGGCCAGCGAAACCCTCCGTGGGTACATCCGGTGCTTCTCCCGATAGTGCAACGAGCTCCCTAACATCGCCGACGCTGATGTGATAGGATCCTTCCTGTCCGAGACAACCTGCGAGTCTTTGGTTCACAAGCTGGGACGCAAGGGCCCGTGGACCACCATGGAACTCTTGGACATCACCACCAGCCACGCCTCAGGAGAGGAGGCAGTCGGAGCAATCTTCGACAGTTCCGACGGCAAGGCGAGGCGGGACGAGGGCGCCGGCGAAGGCACCTCCAACTGTTCCGCCAAAAGAAAGAATAAGAAGCAACGACGCGATGACTCGCTCGTGGCCGCTGTCGACCGCAAGGGTGGTCGGAAGCCTGTGGAGGGCACTCCGAATCACTTCGAAAAAATGCTCGAAGGGCTGTGCCCGAATCACGTGTATGTTCCCGTAAAACATCTGCTCAAAGACTGCGGCCTCATGCATAAGTTCTTGCTCAGAAGCGCCAACAAAGGGGAGCAGGGGAAGGAACCTACCCCCACCGTAGACAACCTCGAGGAGCAGTGGCCTTATGATCTTTGGAGGATTAGCGGCCTATGACTCCAAACGTCGCCAGAAGATCGCGCACCGCGAGGTCTACACAGCCGAACTGGCCACGCCTGCCTTCCTCCGATGGTCGGAATCCACCATAACATTCGACCGGGTCAACCATCCAGATACCGTCCCGCACCTAGGGAGGTATCCACTTGTAGTCAACCCAATTGTTGGCTCAAAGCGACTCACAAAAGTACTGATGGACGGAGGTAGCGGCCTCAACATCATGTACGCCAAGACGCTCGACGAGATGGGCATCGACCGGACGAACCTCCGCCCGATCTGAGTGCCTTTCCATGGTATCGTGCCTGGTAAGCAGGCCATGCCACTAGGGTAGATTGATCTGCCCATCACCTTCGGGGATCAGTTCAGTTACAGGACTGAGACCCTCACCTTCGACATGGTGGGGTTCCCCGGAACTTTCCACGCCATCCTAGGACGACCATGCTACGTGAAGTTCATGGCCATCCCCAACTACACATACCTCAAGCTGAAGATGCCAGGCCCACACGGGGTCATCACCGTCGGCACCTCCTTCCAGCGGGCCTACGAGTGCGTGGTTGAGTGCTGCGGCCACGCCACAGCAATCGTCGCCTCTGGGGAACTCGCCGCCCTCAAGGAGGAGGTCGCCAAAGAAGCGCCCGACGCGAAGAAATCAATCGGGTCGTTCGAATCGGCAGAGGGCTCCAAGGAGGTCCTCATAGACCCCAATAGCTCTGAGGGTAAAACGGTATGCATTGGTACCGTGCTCTCCTTCGAATAGGAAAGCGCGCTCGTCGACTTCCTCCGCAACAACAAAGACATCTTTGCGTGGAAACCCTCGGATATGCCAGGCATCCCGAGGGAGGTCACCGAGCATACCTTGAAAATCCACCCAGGCTCCAAGCCGGTGAAGCAACTCCTGCGCCACTTAGATGAGGAAAAGCGCAGGGCCATCGGTGAAGAGATAGCAAAACTATTGGCCGCCGGATTCATCAGGGAAGTACACCACCCATAGTGGTTAGCAAATCCCATTCTTGTATAAAAGAAGAGCGGGAAATGGAGGATGTGTGTCGACTACACGGCTCTCAACAAAGCATGCCCAAAGGACCCATTTCCTTTGCCACGCATAGACTAAATAGTCAATTCTACCTCAGGGTGTGAAACCCTCTGCTTCCTTGACGTGTACTCTGGCTACCACCAAATCACAATGAGAGAGTCCGACCAGCTCACGACGTCTTTTATCACCCCCTTCGGATCGTTCTGCTACATCTCAATGCCGTTCGGTCTGAAGAACGCTAGGGCAACTTACCAGCGCTGTATGCTCAACTACTTCGGGGACCTCATCGGGCGGACCGTTGAGGCCTACGTCGACGACATCATAGTTAAGTCCAAACAGGCTGGCCACCGTGTTGCCGATCTTGAACAAACCTTTGCTAAACTCTGGGCAAATGGCATCAAACTTAATCCTGAGAAATGTGTTTTCGGGGTCCTGAGGGGCTTGCTGCTCGGCTTCATTATCTCCGAGCATGGCATCGAAGCCAACCCAGAGAAAATCTCAGGCATCACAAGGCTAGGCCTGATCCAGAACATAAAGGGGGTTCAGCAGATCGCAGGGTGCCTCGCCGCCCTCAGCCGATTCATCTCGCACCTCGGTGAACGTGGACTCCCCCTTTATCAACTCCTGAAGAAAGGCAACCGCTTCGAGTGGACAGCCGAGGCCCAGGAGGTGCTTGACATGGTCAAGCTACTTCTAATAAAACCCCCGGTCCTAGTTCCTCCAAGCGATGGAGAATCCCTCCTGCTATACATAGCGGCCACCACGCAAGTGGTCAGCGCCGCCCTGGTAGTAGAGTGGGAAGAAGAGGGGCACGCCTTCAAGGTGCAGCACCCCATGTACTTCATCAGCGAGGTACTGTCCGACTCCAAAACCCGCTACTCCCAAATCTAGAAACTCCTATACGCCGTCCTCATCACCAAGAGGAAGCTATGCCACTACTTCGAGTCACACCCTGTAACAGTCGTGACATCGTTCCCCCTCGGTGAGGTCATCCATAGCCAGGATGCCACAGGATGAACCGCAAAGTGGGCACTCGAGCTGATGGATCAAGTCATCGTGTATGCACCCTGAACGGCGATCAAGTCCCAGGTGCTGGCTGACTTCATCGTGGAGTGGATCGAGGTCCAGATGCCACCGGTGGTCATCGATCAAGAGTACTAGACGATGTACTTCAATGGGTCGCTGATGAAGAAGGGCGCCGGCGCGGGGCTGGTCTTCATATCACCCCTCAGGGTCCACATGAGGTACATGGTTCGGCCCTATTTCCCCTCATCAAATAATGTGGCCGAATACGAGGCACTCGTCAACGGCCTATGCATCGCCATCGAGCTGGGCATCCGATGCCTCGACATTCGGGGTGACTCTCAGCTGGTCGTTCACCAAGTCATGAAGGAGTCCAGCTAGCACGATGCCAAGATGGCTACGTACTGCCAAGAAGTCCGACGGCTGGAGGACAAGTTTGACGGCCTCAAACTTAATCACATCCTGAGGCGCCTCAACGAGGCGGCCGACGCACTCACAAAGGCAGTGTCCGGTTGAGAGCCGGTGCCAACAGGCATCTTCGCCAGTGACCAACACAAACCCTTGGTGCACTACAAAGGGTCAGAGCGGGCTAATGATGGCCCATCTAATCCAGCCCCGGGGGCTGGCCAACCGATGGCTCCGCCCGGTCCCGATGTCATGGAACTTGAAGAGGATCCGGCAGCAGAGCCTGACCCTTTGGATGATTGGAGAATGCTCTACCTCGACTACCTCCTCCACGGCACACTGCCAACGGACAAGACGGAAGCTCAACGGCTCGCACGTCGCGCCAAGTCCTTCGTTCTTGTAGAGGGCGAACTCTACAAACGGAGCCACACCGGGATCCTGCAGCTCTATATCCCTAGCGAACAGGGAGGACTTCTGCTGAGCAACATCCACGGTGGGGTCTGTGGTCACCATGCCATGCCGAGGACCTTGGTTGGAAACGCATTCCGACAGGGCTTCTACTGGCCCACTACAGTAGCCGACGCTGAGCAAATCGTACGCACCTGCGAAGGGTGTCAGTACTACGCTCGGCAAACTCACCTCCTGGCCCAGGCACTCCATATGATCCCCATTATTTGGCCCTTCACTGTCTAGGGGCTCGACTTGGTTGGGCCACTCAAAAAGGCGCCCGGGGGCTTCACCCACCTACTTGTCACCGTAGACAAGTTTACAAAATGGATTGAAGCTCGACCGATCTCCACGATAAAATCTGAGCAGGCTGTGCTGTTCTTCCTCAACATCATCCATCGCTTTGGAGTACCAAACTCCATCATCACAAACAATAGCAGGCAGTTCGCCGGTAGGAAATTCATTCGATTCTGCGATAAACAACACATCCGGATTGATTGGGCGGCCGTCGCGCACCCTTGGATGAATGGGTAGGTTGAGCGCGCAAACGGCATGCTCCTACTGGGCCTTAAGCCCAGGATCTTCAACCGATTGAACAAGTTTGGCGCGTGCTGGGTCACCGAGCTCCCGGCGGTGCTCTAGAGCCTAAGGACAACTCCCAGCCGAGCCACCGGCTACACACCTTTCTTCATGGTCTATGGTTCCAAGGCCGTTCTCCCAATGGACCTCGACTATGGAGCACCAAGAATCAGAGCATACGATGAACAGGGAGCCGAGGCATCCCACTAAGACGCCATGGACCAACTAGACGAAGCCCGCAACATCGCCCTCCTTTGTTCGGCCAAGTACCAGCAGGCGTTGCGATGGTACCATAGCCGACGGGTGCGGGACCGAGCCTTCAACATCGGGGACCTTGTCCTCCATCTCGTGCAGAGCAATAAGGACCGCCACAAGCTCTCCCTACCCTAGGAGGGGCCGTACATCGTCATGGAAGTACTCTGCCCAGGCGCCTACAAGTTGAAAACAATCAACGGCGAGGTCTTCACCAACGCTTAGAACATTGAGCAGCTACGTCATTTTTACCCTTAAATAAATGCATACTTTTCCTTATTAGTTTTTGTCTTTACAAATCCCCGATCTTTAGTGACATCCGACCCCTGCAAATTGCGAGGGGTCAGACCTCACTTGGGGGCTAATACAAATGATACAAATACATTTATCTTGCAAACACTTCCTATGTTATCTTTGCAAACATTCTCTAAGTTTTCTGCTCTTCTCATAACAAGTCCTAAGGACTAAGATTTTAGGAACAAATTCTAAGTACAACTGGTAGGACTACGGGAGACCCACGCCCCAGTGGCTATGACCTCTTTGCTCACCAGCGTAATCAGAATTAATTCACCCGCACTCCTAGTTTTTTGCAACTTGAACCATGGGAAGGGTCGGAGGGCACCGAAACCTCTTCTACAAAAAGAGGAAGCTGAAAAGCTGTTTGCCGTAACAAAAGATGAAAATTTGTTCATTATTGCACAAATTCACCAATTACAAAGTGATTTCATCATGAAAAGGACTAATGTACTCTTAAAATTCAAAGGACTGTTCACTCGGGGGCTCCCTCACAAACTTATTCAATTATAGTCTCTGCCTAGCTTTACTACAAGTACTAATGTGGTCGCCATGCCATGCTCTCCATCGGCAACGTCCGGGCATGTACATGGGCCAGTTCATGTACTGCCACTGCCGCGCCACGCTCTCCATCGGCAACGTCCGGGCATGTACATGGGCCAGTTCATCTACTACCGCCGCCGTGCCACGCTCTCCATCAGTGACGTCCTACCGCTCCACGGGATCCTTGAAGGCGCCATCATCTGCAACATCGAGCACAACACCGGTGACTGTGGTGCCCCTCTGCCGAGGCATCTAGGGACTACGCCATCGTCATCAGCCACAACCCCGACAATGGCGTCTGGGCAGGGGGCACCTCCCGCCAAAGGAAGGCCACAACGCACGACGGCAAAGCCGACGACGTTCGACACCCTCCAACGCCCCTCCTCCTTCGGCAGTAGTGGCCTCTCCTCAGCACAGGCAGCTCGCATGATCTCATCTATGTTGGATGACCTCCAGCTTGACATCACGCTCTAGATTCATGAGCGGATCTGTGAGTTCTTCTCTCCCTGGCATTACCCTCTCTTACTTAGGGACCGCTGCATTCGGTGGAAAGGAAGGAGAAGAGGTGGCGGCTCAAATGCTGGCGAGGAGGTGGGACGAGAACTCCTCTCCCCCCTATTTAAAGAAGGGGCTCAACAGCTGAGGAAAGGCGAAAGGTTGGGATGAAAAACTCTCTGCCTTCCCCTATTCAATGCAAATGCAAAATCAATGCTGATAGAAATTCGAGGGGATGCGCCGGAGCCAGCGGGACGCGCTCTGGTCGACAAGACGGCGCCTGGTCAAACAGAACATTGCTTGGGTGTGGCCCACCACTAATGCGCCCCGAGCGCGAGAACCAGCGCACACTCACATGCATGTGACTCACCGCTTCCCCAGGCAGGACCGTGGAATGACCCAACGACAGAACTCCCATCTAGGGGGAGCCCAACGGGCCTCCTGGGTCGATCGGGCGGCCCAGGCAAAATAACGAACGAACAACCGCTGAAAGATAAGCACCTCTGTTTACTTACTTTGAGTGTTAATTTCTTTACCGAGCCTCCGACCCAAGCAACAGCAAAGGCACGGACATTGCTCGGGGGCTACCGAGGGTGTCTATCACCCTCTTCGCCCGACCCCTCCTTACGTTTAAAACCGGAAGCACGGTGTGTGGGTATAAAACTTTGAATACAAGTGGATGAACCGCCAGACCCTATGCCTCGACGGCTATAATGTTTTTTGTTCACCAGCATAAATCGAACTCATAGTTCCCCGCACCACAAGCCTCGGCTTCCGCCTTCCCGAGAAGGGTTTGGAGGGGTCCCCCTGTAGAACCTCCTTCGAGGAGAAGCTGTCAGGTCGACTAAATCAATCGAGCAGCTTGAATCACCGCCGAGAGACAAAAACAAAAATAGCGATTCTTATGCAGGTTACGCCGACCTTGTCGCAAACATCGGGCCCGAACCCCACACAAACATATCTGGTAGGAGCTTCCCATCGCTCATATCACCAAGGTAACGTTACCAAATCCCACTTTCATTTCAATTAAGTGATACACTAAATCCATACGTCCAAATGTTGCATATGCAAATCCCTGCATCTCAACGCTTCATGTCGCATCACGAAGCGGCAGCCGCCTCATTCAATATGAGCGGCGACCGACCGAGGTTCGAAGGCCGGCCCGCGAAGGGCTCGAGGCCGCCTCGTGTCAAATAGAGCCAGGGGAGAAAAATAGAGATGAGCCCCAGCGGCCTTGCCCGACCCCGCTCAGAAGCGGTCGGGGATGTCTCGACCTTTCTCGTTCGATTCTAACCCCGAGCCAAACCCATAGAATCTCCATCGAGGAGAGGCCAACGGGCCACCTGAGCCCAATGAACGGCTCAGGCATCTGCCAGGAGGTAGGTTAAGAAGTAGTGGAATGCCACATAAGGGCTCTGCCGACCCCATTAGCGAATGATGGATCTAGATTCCACATGAACATACCCGTTAGCGAGCTCATTGAGCGCGACACTCGAGCCATCGAGGCAAGTATCGTCAACTCAGCCCCTCCGGTTGCGGAAACCGAAGATGGGGTAACGCACGAAAACACGGCCGACCCCTATCAGACCCTAAGGGGCTCGGGGGCTCGAGCCGCTCGATCCAAGATCAAGAGACCGAGGTTCGAAGGCTGACCCACAAAGGGTTCGGGGCCGCCTCGTGTCGAACAAGAGCCAGGGGAGAAAACACAGATGAGCCTCAGCGGCCTTTGCCCAACCCGCATTGAGGCAGATAGGGTCATCTCAACCTTCTAGTTCAATCCAGCCCCTAGCCGAGCCCATAGAAACCCCATTGAGGGGAAATCTATTAGAAGGCGGGGCAAGGAGCAACGGAATGCCACCCGAGGGCTTTGCCGACTCTGTTGCAAAGCGATGGGATCGGATTCTGCCGAGCATCCCCGTTAGCAAGCTCATGAAGCATGTCACTCGAGCCATCAAGGCAAGTGACGTCGCCTTAACCCCTCCAGTTGTGAAAAACTGCGGACGGGGCAACAGCCACAAGATGAACCGACCCTTGACCGAATCCCCACCACGCGCGGGGGCTCGGGGAAGGCCGGACCAGCGATAAGACCAAACGCACGGTCACGCAGCGATCGCCAAAATCCTAAGTAAGGGGTACGAGCGAATACAAACATAAGTTTGCTTCCCTCGCTCCGGTCTCCAGTAACATCCAACCCCAGCAACCGCAAGGGGTCGATCTCACTCGGGGGCCGATAAAGGTACGGGTACCTCCTTTCTATTTTCGAAAAAGTCATTACATCAGACCTCTTCCTCGCATCAAGACTGGCGGCAGGGTTCGGGGGAACATATTGATAAGACCGCAAAAAGCCCATGCTCAGACGGCTACGGTAATTTTGCTCACTAGCACAATCAAAATTTCCCCTAAACACCTCGGGCCCTACAGTCTTAACAAACGGAAGGGTCGATCACGTAAATCTTTTTTCATCGAAAAAAGGGAAGAAGGTAAGATCAAACAAATGAAATGAAATTGCGAAACAAAGCCACGAATCCATTTTTCAGACACAAGAACCGACACTTGTTCACATATTACGGATAAATGTTTATCGAACTGATTCAACTAACTACTTCTGCGGAGGGAGAACCATTTCTTTTAGCCTGTTCGCTAGGTTCTGCGCAAGGGGAGTCACCACCTTCTCCATCTCATCCAGCTCAGCGTCTTCATAGACAAGCGCAAAGCCTTGGCTCATTACCTCCAGGTTGATCTCCCGATAATAATGAGAACGGGCAATGGCGAAGGCCTGGGTGATCCCAGCGTGAAAGGCGTCCTCCTCCAGTTGGCCCACCCACGTCGTGATACTCATAGCACGAGTCGCAAGCGAGCTGGTTCCCTCTGGCTATGCCATCGTTAGGGCGTCGATGACCACCCCGACAGTGGCTTGTAGAAGGTCATGCTCATCACTCTCGATCTAAAGGATCCCTCGTACTTCGATGAGCTCCTTGCCCAGCCTAGCCAAGAAGCTCTCTATATCCAACCATCGGTTCACCGCTGCTCCGAGATCTGCTCAGAGGGAGTTGACCACCTGACGTGCCTCGTCGTGCTCTCAAATGGCCCGGTCGTGCTCCTCACGGGTCATGCCGCACTCCGAGCGAAGCCTTTCTTCGGTTCGGCGCAGCTCGTCCCGCTCCCCGCGCAACCGGGCGATCACCTCGGCGTCCTGGTCTACCCTCTGCTACAGGGCCGTGGACCTATCCTTGGCCTTCTGCCTGAGATCCTGCTCCGTCTCTAGCTCAGCCAGGACCTTGACGGCCCGCTCACTGGCCGCGGTATCCTTCTGGAGCAGCTCGTCCCGCTCCTTTTGGATCCTGGCGACCGCCTCCTTGTCCTGCTTCACCCTCGCCGACAAGTCCTCAAATATCCCATGGATCTCCTCCGCGTCCCGACGCGCCTCGGCTTCCCGCTGCTGGGCGGCAGCAAGCTACGTGCCCACATCTCCTCGCAGCCGGGCCTCCTCGGTAAGGCGGTCCCATTCCGCCTTTTGCTCATGGAGGAACCGGGACTTGTTCTGGCTATGAGCAATGATACACTAAAAAGAAGACCGGTATCAAAAACACGAAAACACAAAAATACATGAAGAAATAAGAAAATGAGGGAGAAGATCAAGCGGATACCCGGCCAGTAGGAATGACGATTTTGCGCAGTGCACCACTGGCCTAGCTCAAGGCATCCATCATAGCCGAGAACCCGATGTCAGTATTTTCCCGCTCTAGGCTCTCGACAGCATCGTCAAGCGAGAAAAGAGCCGATGTTGGGTCCTCGGCGTCCATCCACTAGAGCGGTAGCTCCCCCCGCGTGGGGGAGTGGCTGCCCCCCGACAACATGCCCGGGAGCGACCTCCTGCGGGTCCTCTCCACCACCGCCACAACGCCCAGAGAGGCTCTGGCCATGTCCTCCTCCATCCGGCCCACCTCGGGCGCCGCAGCCTGGGACACCACCCTCGGACGCCACCACGGCAACGTCTGACCCCGCTGGGCTTGCCGTGGTCGCGGTCACCTCCGTCTGGACCTCAGGCGGCATGGACCGCACTGCTCCCTTGGACACCACCACGGCTGCGTCCGACTGCGCCTAGCTCATCAGGGTTGGGGACCCTCCGGCCGCGTCCTCCTCTGCCTGGCCCACGTTGGGCGCCATCGCTTGGGCCACCGGAGGCATGGATTGCGCCGCCCCCTCGGACACCACCATGGACGTGTCTGGCTGCTCCTGGCTTGGTGCGGTCACGGCCACCCCCACCAGCGACACCGGACCCCCAGCTGGCGATGTCGTACCTGCCACGGAAGACACCGCCCGCTCGACAACCACCGAGGGCGCAGGCGCCACCTCGGGCGCCGCCAGATCGGCCAACAAGGCCGCAGCATCAACGCCGCTCCTGCCCGAAACAGGGGCGACGTCGGGCAGCGCCGTCCATCCCGCCTGAAGGGCAAGGCTCTTCTTGGGCGCCAGCCCCAGAGAGTGGCCCCGTTGCAAGAATCTACAAGAAAAAAAAGGGGCATAAGGTCGAAACAAAAAAATAAAAGGGGGGGGGGAACAAGGGAGTCAGTGGCCTACTTTGGTGCCTTTGGGCGGTGGGAACATTTTGGGGATCAACCCCCAGACCACTGCCCTGACTCGTCTGGGTGGGACCGCTTCGAGCCTGCCCCCTGCTCTCGAACAGGGGGGCTCGTCTCCCTCATCTCCAAGGGCACGACAACGGAGCCGCCCCTCTCCGTCGATGCCTCGGGCATGGTGGCAAACCCACCCACCCCCGTCAGCTCGTGGGGCGCGGTAGCAGAGCCGCCCCCCTCCATCAGCACCATGGGGCCAGCGGCCGACCCGTCTCCCCCCATCCACCGATCCTCCAGCGGCACCTCGGATGGGGCGGCAGATTCTCCGGCTCCCACCGGCCGCGAGGACTCGCTTCCCTCCACGTGGAAGGGGAGGGGGTCCCTACATGGGTCGGTGGGCGACTGTCAGCATATCTTCATCCTCTAGGTCATCATAATCCACGCCAGCGACTACCTCCTCGTTGTCGTCACTGTCTGTCTCCTCTCCTCGATCATGCGCTTGCTGCTTCCGTAGCCGCTCCTTCTTCTGGAGCTCCCTCAACCTTTTGTCCCAGGCGGCCGTGATACGATTCATGGCCGCCAGGATCCAGTCCTTCGATAGCAGAGCCGGGCTATCCGTGAGGACAAGACTCCTCGGCTGGACCCGCTATCCCGAGGTTAGTGTCAAAGGGTCAGAAGTTCAAGTGAAGAAAAAGACACGGGAAAGGAGAAATTATGAAATCGATGAACCCTGGTTCTAGCCACATCGGAGGATGTCCCGACACCAGATACACAAAGTCAAGGACAATGCCGTTGGTGTCCTTTGAAGGCTCCATCGCCTCCTTGATCCGCTGCGCCACTTCGGTGGGAGGGAGCGCTCTGTCAGTGAGTGTCATCCCTTCAAGCGACGCCCCGGGAGCCATCAGGTACAGGGGGAGCGCACGGCTCATCAGCGGCGCTACCCTCCACTTATGGTAGGCGTCGATGATCCCGAGCCCTTTATGCCCCTGTCCTTCAGAATTTGGAGGGCGACGAGGTGGTCCTTGATCCTCTTCTTATCTTTGTCCGGGACACCCCACCTCCACGACCCCAGAGCCTGTTCGATGAGGCGCCCAATGTACACCGGTAAGGGGGCGGTCACATCGTTCTTGTTGTAGGACCACTGCGAGTGCCAACCCTTGTTGGAGGTCGACAAGTGCATCAACGGGTAGTCGGTCGCCCAGGTGTTGCGCAGATGAATGCTGGCACAACCTATCGGCGTGCTCAGCTCCTGCTTCTCGACCCGCTTCTTCGATAGACTGACGGCAAAGAAGTGCCGCCATAGATCAAAGTGGGGACTAATCCCCAGGAACCCCTCACATAGGGCGACAAACGCCGCAATATGTTGGATCCCATTGGGATTAAGATGCTGCAACTCCACTTGGTAGTAATCCAATAGCCCCCGAAGAAACGTATGGGCAGGGATGGTGAATCCGCGCTCATGGAAGAGAGCAAAGGACACGACATATCCCTCGGGTGGCGACGACTCATCCTCATCACCAGGTAGCAGCCACTCCATGAAGGCGGACAACGGGTGAAGGAGGCCACGGTGGACGAGGTCCTCCAGGCGCTGAGAGGTAATGTTGGATCTGCACCACGGCTCCATTGAAACGGCGGCTGCGATGTGGCTGCAAGCTCGACGGCGGCTGCGATGTGGATGCAAACTCGACAGCGGCTACAATGCGGATGCGAGCTCGACTGCGGCTGCAATGTGGATGCAAGCTTGGTGGCGGCGGCAGTACTGGTGTGGGAGGCTCTGGCGATTGGCGGTGGAGGTTGGCGATGCGAAGGCGAAAAGGCAGAGTATGGAACCCTAGGGGCGAACCTCGTGGTTTTATAGGGGCGACGGAAAAGAGAAGCGCAACCATCCGCCTCGATCTCTGAGCCCACCACGACATGCCGCCACGTCACATCGCGGGAAATGCGCCCGCGATCCCTATCCATTCCCACAAAAATCACCCAGATGGTTCGCCTTCCCGAACGGATCAGACTCTCCCCACGCGAAGGGGATACGGGCCAGAAAATCTCTTCGCCGGCCCAAGTAGGCACAGAAAGCCCAAGGGTCAGCCCGACGGTCTCGATGGCCATCCCAACGAGGGATGGGCCCACGGGTGACTAAGACCCAGGTACACAAACATCAGTAGGGCCTCAATCTACTATCGAGCCCTAGCCAGGCTGACCCTGGATGAAATCCCCACAAACAGGATACCAGGGTCCCCTTAAAACTATCCAGTTGACAAAAACCGAGTCTCGTAGACTTACCCGCGAAGGGTCCGAAGCACCCCCCGGGCGATTCTGCCCGAATCACCCGGGGGCTCGAGGGCTACACCCATCGGGTGTGCTCGCGTGCACCCTCTAGTGAACCAGAACACCCCCCGGGCGATTCTGTCCGAATCGCCTGGGGGCTCGGGGCTACACCCATCGGGTGCGCTCGCGCGCACCCTCTAGCGAACCAAAACACACCCTCTAGCGAACCGAAGCACCCCCCGGGTGATTCTACCCAAATCACCCGGGGGCTCAGGGGCTACTGTCGGGGACCTAATATCGGGGTACCTAATGAGGTGGAACTAATGACCATCCAACGTTGACACATCCGATCAGACGGGAACGCTACTGTGTTTTTTGTCCGAACAACGGAAGACTGGTTCCGCCTCGCCTGACCCTCGAGGGCTAGGCTCCGCCTCGCCCAATCCCCGATGGCTAGTATCCGCCTCACTCGACCCCCGATGGCTAGGCTCCGCCTCGCCCGACGGCCAAGGGCCTCCTCCGCCTCGCCCGATGGCCGAGGGCAGACTCCGCCTCGCCCGACGAGTACACCCTGCGCCTTCATAAAGATGAGCACAAGGTATGACATGACATTCGAGTCAAACACAGCACCAAGGACCATGCCCTGCGCCACGGTAGGAAAGTATCGCCAGGGTATGACGGGATGGGCGCTTTAGACCATACCGGCATGGCAGAGTTCGAATAGTGCTGTAGGCGTCGCCTTTAGCCCTCGAACACGGAACCTGACATAGACATACGACAACCACTATGGTCTAGGAAGAGACTCGCACCCTCTATAGTGATGGACGTACTTTCACCGCGCCGTCCACTCCCCATAGGGCCACAGGTCAACACCCTTGTCCGACACGCCGCCCGGAGGGGCGGGATGGGATGTGGCCACTTGCTGATCTGGTAGGGGCATGGCATCGCCAGGACACGGGCACCCGGCGAACGTGCCAATCCCTGACACCGTCTGGCCATGTCAGCAAGGCTGGCTCAGCGGAAAAGGAGGGCCCAACACCTTCAGAGGGGCTTCTTGGCCTCTGGTTTTTCTCCTTTCTCCCATCTATAACCCCTGCTCCCCCCTTGGTCTATAAAAGGGAGGGTAGGCCCCCCCCACTAAGACAGACAACTCACACAAAGACCAGTTCGACATAGGAACAACACATCACGCACATAGCCTCCCCCGTTCCATCTTTCCCACGGCCATACCCTCAGGCCCCCCATGCGCGCATCGGCGCGGCGGCGCTGGCATCGGGCGTTACGCCGGCCAGACCAGTCCCCCCCACCCCTAAATGCGAGCTAGCATCTACCTAGGCACGAGCGTGAGACGATGGGTGAAGAAAGCATGAGCTGGGATGCCATAGTAAGGCTGGTCCATGGCGGCGTAGGTCCTACAATGACAACGGTGATGTTCCAATGAGCTACAGCAACGCCGAAGAAGTTGGGGTAGCTAGTGAGATCTAGGGACTCACCATGGACACAGACAAGGTGGCGGTTCAACCGAAGACGGCCCGAGCCGAGCTGGCCGCATGCGCATGGATGGGGCGGTGGTGCACGGCGGTGGCAAAGCTGCGTTAGGTGTGGCCAGAAGGTGGTAGCGACTAGGAAAGGTTGCGCAGGGTGATGAGTAGGTGGAGGCGAATCTAGCGGTGGAACGAATTGGACACGAGGAGCTCTGGATTGGGGCTTTGCCGACGACGCGTGCCATGGCAATTTTAACGACCCAGCGAGAGGAAAACTCCAAATTGAAGCATGGCACAGCATGGATCACGGTGCGATAGGGTTGGGTGGCTGGCTGACTACACCACAAAGCTGGGGACGAAGTTAATTGGACCGAGGCGGCTCCACCAGGTTGAATTGCAAGCGTGGGTCCGGCGACCAACGCGATGGAGGAATAGGGGATGGCCGGCAAGGCTTGGCGCGATGTTGCCATGGCGGGACGCGGCTGTCAACTCGAAGCACACATCCGCACGTGCTATAGGGTGATGGGCAACCAGTCAAGCGCGCACAGGAACGGTTGGCCGCATTGCCATTACTCACAAGCTGACGATGGCTCGGTCCTTGCGCCGCAGTGGATGGCACCGGCCAAGGGAGAGGCAACAGCGTCGTGATGCATTGAGTACGGATGTGATGGCAAGGTGGGTGGGGCAGGCCCACGTGTGGCAAAGCAATGGTGCGGGTGAGCGTGCATGGGTGTGGCAGCAGGTGGCAGCGGCCAGCGGCGCGAAGCCAGCGGTAGTCCCGACCAGTGTGGTGGCATGCGTGTGGGCGTGAGTGCGCGTGCGCATCATGTGTGTGTGCGCGAGCACGTGCCAGGGCATGGCAATGGTGGTGCGGCCTACACGGCGGTGCATGCCAAGGCAAGCCAAGGCTACGGCACCAAGCCGAACCGAGGCGTGACCGCGACCAGATGCTAACACCGACTGAAACGTGTCTTGCATGCTTTTTAAAGCATCCCAAAAAATGTGTCTCAGTGATCCAGTTGCTAAACCACCTATTTCACTCTTGAGGTGGCATGTCAAGCTACCAAAACAAACCCTAAGAACATACCACTAATTAACCCGATTCTCCCACAAAAATTCTCAAACTTAGCCTCATCAACCCATTTTCTAACTTAAGAAACTTGACCACGCCATGATCGGTTTCTCGTCGAATGCGATTTCGAAGCTATTAAGTATGCTCGCTAGCTGTAACACCCTGGGTGTATAAGTATTAAAAACTAGACATATCATCATATGCATTGCAAGGCATTGGTCATATTGCAAACTTTGATATGCATTCACTAAAACAAGTTTACATTTATGTTATAAGTATTGCTTGGTATTGTTTGAATCAAGTTTGAAATCTTTGTATTGATTTGAAATTCCAAAAACCCTGATTTTCAATATTTAAACCCTACCCTGAAAACCCATTTCAAAATCAAAGCACATTTTGGGGTTGAGCCTTAAAGCAAAGTTGTAGGGCTTGTTGAGTTGTATAAAGTTTGTTTTTGGAGTTTTTCAAGTTGTTTAGTAAAATTTGAAGTTATTTGAAAAGGCGAAATTCCTTAAATGTCCCCTATTTGAATTTAAAAGTTTATTTCAAAATGTAGACCGAATTAGGGGTTAGTTATAAAAGCAAAGTTGTAGAACTTATGATTTTGAACAACTTTTGTTTTTGGAGATTTTTGAGTTGTTATGAAAATTTGAGAGTAATTTGTGAATTTTGGCGAATGGCAATTTTGTAATTTCTGTGAACAGTGTTCACCGCCTAAGCTACATTGCCGGCGATCCTTCGGCTTGCTTCCAGTCGCGCGCGTGGCCGTCTGGGCGTCGCGCTGGCGAGGGAAATGGCTCCGCCGTGGCTTCCTTGTGCTTCCTGGCCATCCTTTATAACCTGAGCCGCCGTCGTCTTTGCCGTTTCCTCCTCCTCTATTTTCCCGTCGCCTTGCTCATCTCTGGCGAGCTCCCACCGTCGAACCAGCGCCTGTGCCGTCATAGCGTAGCGCTCAATAGTTCCACCTGCTCCTTGCGCACCCAACCGACCTGCTTTTGTTGCTTGATTTCACCGGGAAACTGCTCTGCGCGCTTTTCTTCCTCGTAGCCGGCAACGTCCCCGTCGCAAGCACTTCCCCGTGGCCAGAGCTCCACGGTGCGCCTCTGCCCCTGCTGAGTCTTGCTTTAGCTTCGCCACGATGCCGTGGTACTCTATGACCCATTGATTTCTCATTTTGACCACCACAGCCACCGGAGCATCGCCGCCGACGACGGTCTGCTCCGTCGTGCCTGCTCGGAACATCGACTAGCCTCTTCGTTGCTCCTTCGACCCTGCTCATTGCTCAGTCGTGTTCGGGGTGAGGTGCTGAACCCTTTTGTGCTAGGTGTTTAACCTCTACCGCACTTGTGTCACCGGCGTAGCGTGGCCGTGCCATCGTGTCTGCCATGACCGTCGTGGTGCTCGGCCCAGTCAGTGTTTAGCCTCGTTTGTGCCACCAGTCAAAGCGTAGTAGTGTAGGGGACGTGGTGGTGCAGTTGCCTTCGCCGTTGGTCTCGCCGTCGGTGAGTTAGCGCCGGTCAGCGTCGTCGTCGTTGTGGTCAAAGCCGCAGGTTGGGGATGACAAGTGGGATCCGAGTGTCAGAGACTATGTAGTTCAAAATGAATTTTCTGTTTTTCAGATTTGAATGAATAGTGATGCAATTTGTTATTTTTATGTAGATTTATTTATAGCTCCAAAAATTATGAAAATTTTTGTGTTACCTCTGTGATGAATACTATTTAATAAAAATATTAAATATTGTTTTTCAGTACTTTTTGAATGTGATAAAAATTTCTCAATTTATTAATAAATGGATTTCTATTATTTTTCTAGGCTTATTTAATTGTCCAAAAATTATGAAATTTGTTTTACCACTTAGTTATCATGTGATGATCATGTACAAAAATTTTTACGTTGATTGGAACAAGTTGATTTATTTCATAATTCTTAATTAAATAATTAATTCATAAAAGCAAATAGTAACCTTTAATGATTTAGGTTTTGTTTAAATTTTTGATTGAGTGATGTCCTTGGGTCATTAGTTGGTAATGATCCTTGGCAATTGATGTAGGTGTTACGAAATAGGTTTAGTTAGTTTGACTTATAAGTGTACCGCGAAGGAAATTTGTATTCAAATTGTTAACTTTTGCATCCATCATCGAGCATCATGTTTCGTATTCTGCATCATGTTAAACATGGCATTGTTACTACGTGTAGTGAACGAAGGTGAACACGTGGTGGTTAATCAAGTAGTTGAGGAGGTTGATCCATATGTGGAGGTTAGTGTTGATATCGGTGGAACGACTCTGGACCCAGACTTTTCCGTCAACAAAGGCAAGCCCCGGATGCATACAACCCTACCTTGTGTTTTACAAATGAATTTCGCTTTTGCTTTTATTTACTGCATTAAGTGATTAGAAGTCAAATGGAAATCTAATCGATGCATTACCAACCTTGTTTTATATACCCTATTACCAGTTTTAATTCGTATATGCCTAGTTATGCTTAGCTATGCTTAGAACGATGAAAGTCGGGTGATTACCTGTCACCTGTGAACTTTAAATGGAACTTTGGTTAATTATGTTGACATGTGATATGGGGATGTGGAGTAATAAATCTAGACCGGGCGGACTCGGTGTGTGTGAGCCACAAGACACGGAGGTCTTGTGAGCGGGTTCTTTCTGCCTATGTCGATTAAGGCCCGTACCGTTGTTGAATTGCATGAGGTGAGACTTTGTAGTACTAACCACATACTCCGGTAAGCCTTAACTTAGCTATTCTATTACGAGAATGGCTACTCGCGCACTAGGAGTGGAGAGATGGCGGGAATAGCGTGTACCCACGTGGCAATGGGCTGGATTGGTGGAGTACTGTATTCTCGGGTGGCGCAGACCCGTTCTTGTTTTAGAGGATCCGAGGGTAGGTTGATATATATGAGTCGGGGACCTGCATATGTCATGTGGTCTGGAATCCCCAGCTGGGTTTTAATCGGTTCGAATCGTCGTTGCTCCTCGGTTATGGAGACTCAACTCACTGCTCATCATCGTAGTGTTAATAACTGGAACTTGAGGATGGTTTGAGAAAGTGTTGGATATGAAGTTTCATGATCTCAATACAGATCGTGTTAGCTTTGTATATGATCTTATGAAGTTTTAAATGTTGATGTAAAGAATTTTATTAAAAAGCTTTTACGCAAAAGAACTTTGATTATTGCTAAAGCCATACCTTGAATCCCTGAGCCTGCATTCATAAGTTCTACCAGTTTTTATTTTTGGTTAAGTCTTGTTGAGTACTTTTGTACTCAGGGTTCGTTGACCCTTATTGCAGGTGAGGCTCATGAGCACATCTATTTTGGATCGTGCTGCATGACTGTTGTTCAGTGCGATGACGATAAGTAAATGTGTGGCCCTTGGGCAGGGCAGCTTTAATTGTGTGTTTTGTAATATATTATAATGCCACTCCACTACTTTGTTTTGTATTATTAATCGAACTTAGTTGTATGGTTTGAAACAAATGGTTTGTAAACTATGTTATTGTAAGTCTTCCGCTATATTTACTCTGATATATCTATTTGAATAAACTATTGTAATACTGCAATGACTCTGTAATGTGATCCTACTCGGAAATCATGGATGATTCGGGGTTCCCCGAGGACACCCGACAGTCTTCTTAAGTTACCGGGAACGTATGCATAGATGTCAAAGGTCGTTGGACAACGACAGGTGCATGTGGGCCCTATAATTTAGGAGGTTCTACCACAGAATGGTATCAGAGCGATCGTTACAAAGTTTTTGTTGTATTGGTTTATGAAAACTTCAAAATGATTTGGGATGACTAAATTTAACTTGTTAATTTGGTCCAAATTGCTTCTGACTTGTCTTATTTCTTTCTCACCATTCCTTATTTGATTAAAAAGGTTTTGTGTGGTGGAGTAGTAATCTTTTTATGCCCTATATAAAAATAAATGTTGTTTATGTTCGTTTTAAGCTTTGGTGGTTTTGTTCGTAAGAACGATTCATGCATCATAATTAATTCACTTGTTACTTCCTTCGTCTCTGAGTCTGGGGTGAGTAGTGTGTATGGGTTGAGTTGTGTAGTCCATCCTTACTGCTCGAGACTGTTGTCAGATTGTTTTACTTGGATTAATCCTGCTTGTACAGTATGGCTCGTACCAAGAAGACACCCCGTAAGTCCACTGGACCCAAAGGAGTTCCTCGCCACCAAGTTGCCCCTAGGAATGATGGTGCTAGCAGTAGCAGCTCTAGGCCTAATCCTCAGGCAGAGATACAGAGGATTTTTGCAGAGTTAGCCCAAGCTACTAGAGATAGGGCTATGGATACCATCCAGGTGGGTAGACTACGGGAGCAATTAAGACGTCTCACCACCGCTCACAGGAACTACGAACGTGTGTTAGTTCGTACAGTGGAAGGAAGGAATGAAGCTTGGCATAGAGAGAATGTAGCTAGAGCTAGAACTCATGAGTTAAAATTTTATGTAGAAGACTTAGAAGAGCATAATACATATATGCATGAGGAAGTTCATAGGCTAAGCAATCTCCTAGATCCAAATCATGAACCCCAAGCTGATGCAATGGACCCAGGTGTCATCCTTGCCGATGAAAGTGAATCGGAAGAAGAAGAAGAAGAAGATCCTGAAGAATTAGTAATGATTGATGAAAGTGATAATGAAGGCGGTAATATTTCCAGAATGGATACCGAGCCTGAAGTTTGAAGTAATCGCGAAAAGGAGTAGAGTTGTATAATGGTTAGTTCTAGTTTAAGTTAAGTAGTCTTGTTTAAATGCGGTCTTGTGTTTAAATAAGTGAAACTAGTGTAATGAGTTGTAGTCCACTCTTTTATCAATCAATAAAGGCTTGTGAGTAAAGTTTGGTTTGTTGTGAATAGATGCGTCGTACGCGGGGTTCGTATATTCCTAGTACTTCACAAGATGCGAACGGTATTCCAGATCCGCCATCAGTTCCAACAAATCTAGCGGATGCTATAGCCGCACTTGTCAATGTGACGGTTGAAAATTCTCGTTTCCTTCATGAGATGGCTCAAAGTAATCAGAATCAGATGCATGAAAACCGTGGTCGCCATCATAACAGGCATGAGGCTACATATGTGGACTTCACAGATACAAAACCCCCAGTGTTCACTAAGGCAGATGAACCATTGGAGGCTGATGATTGGCTTAGGACCATGGAGCAGAAATTTGATCTTATACCATGCACAGAGTTTTAGAAACCAGTCTTTGCTGCTCAGCAACTTAGAGGTGCAGCCGGTGCTTGGTATGCAAATCTTATGGCCATGCAACCCGCAGGTGTTCCGTTAACTTGGATGGAGTTTCATACTGCTTTCAGAGCCCATTATATCCCGAAGGGAGTTATGGCTATGAAGCTAGATGAGTTCCTTGCTTTGAAGCAAGGGGATCACACTGTGATGCAGTATGTGGGAAGATTCAATCACCTGTCACAATATGCACCTGAACATGTCAATACTGATGCCAAGAAAAAGAAATGGTTCATGAGAGGTCTGAATACCAAATTGCAGACTATGATGACAACTTGTACCAATGTCACTTATCATGAGGCAGTGAATATTGCAATTGCTTTAGAGGCAAAGTATCGGCAGCATAAGGAGCTCAAGAAGAAAAAGAGTATGCCGTCTGGATCTTTTGGTGGAAATCCAAAGAGGCAGAGGGTGATTTATCATCCAGTAAATCATAATCGTCCTCCTTATCGTCCGCCACAGTTTCAAGCCGGTCAGCAATCAAATGTCTGCCCTGTTACAACTTATCAGAATCCACAACCGACAAATGCTTCTGGGGTTTCTGCTTCAACACCCCAGGGTCACAAGCATCCCTATTTCAATTGTGGCAAGCCTAGTCATTTCTCGAGAGAATGTTCGTATCCAATGCAGTCTAATCCCAATTATCAGAAGGCCCCTGCAAATCAACAACAGGGTCAGGCACAGAATAAGGGCAACAATCAGAATGCTCAGAAAGGCAAAGATAAAAGGAAGACAGGACAGGTGCTCTATATTCAAGCTGGGGAAATTCTGGAAGGGGAGCCAGTGATGATGGGTATGTTTCCTATCGCCAACCATCCTGCAGTTATACTTTTTGATTCCGGCGCATCGCATTCATTCATCAATAGAACATTTATGGTGAAGTATGAAATTTCAATTTGGGTAACAAAGGAAAATTTCTTTATACAGTCGCCCGGGGTCCGGGGGACGTCTGTGTACTAAGGAAATGGTATACCAGGTACCCATAAACCTGGGTGGGCATATTTTTCCCACTACCATGATTATCCTTAAGGATCAGGATATAGATGTATCTTAGGAATGAATTGGATGTATCAGCATAAGGCTGTTATAGATGCTTTGAATAGAACTATAAGGGTGAGTTTGCCAGATAGTACTTCTCAACTTCTCATCCAACTTTCAACCTTAAGAAGATCAGTGGGCAAAGTTTGTGCAACTGCCGTCAAAGAGATTAGAGATATCCCAGTAGTATGTGAATTTCCTAATGTGTTTTTTGAAGATTTACCCGGGCTACTACCTGATAGGGATGTCTAGTTTAACATAGAATTACAACCTGGAACAGCTCCGATTTCTCAGAGAGCTTATAGGATGCCACCTAAGGAGTTAGCCGAGTTGAAGACTCAGTTGCAAGAATTGATTGAGAAGGGGTTTATCCAACCTAGTTCATCACCTTGGGGGTGTCCGGCAATTTTTGTGAAAAAGAAAGATGAGACCCTGAGGTTATGTGTTGACTATCGTCCGTTGAATGAAGTGACCATCAAGAATAAGTATCCATTACCTCAGATAGATTTGCTTTTTGATCAACTGGCCGAAGCCAAAGTTTTCTCCAAGATAGATTTGAGGTTAGGATATCACCAAATCAAGATAAAGCCTGAAGATATTCCCAAAACGGCATTTACCACAAGATATGGATTATATGAATACTTGGTAATGTTTTTTGGTTTGACAAATGCTCCAGCTCATTTCATGTATTTGATGAATTCAGTATTCATGCCTGAGCTAGACAAATTTGTAGTGGTGTTTATTGATGACATTCTAGTATATTCCAAGAATAAGGAAAAACATGCGAAACACCTCAGAATTGTTCTGACTCGCTTAAGAGAACATCAACTATATGCCAAGTTCAGCAAGTGTGATTTTTGGCTTAAGGAAGTACAATTTCTTAGACATGTCTTATCAGCGGAAGGAGTTGCTGTTGATCCAAACAAAGTGAAGGATGTGCTTGATTGGAAACCGCCAACCACAGTTCATCAAGTTCGGAGTTTTCTGGGATTGGCGGGGTATTACCGTCAGTTTATTCTAGATTTCTCTAAAGTATCAAAGTCCATAATTGAGCTACTGAAGAACCAAGTCAAGTTTGCCTGGTCATCTGATTGTGAAGAGGCTTTCCAGACTTTGAAGAGACTGTTGACTACTGCACCAGTATTAGTCCAACCTGATATCGAGAAGCCATTTGATGTTTATTGTGATGCTTCAGGTATTGGTATTGGATGTGTGTTGATGCAAGAAGGCCGAGTCATTGCTTATGCATCCAGGCAACTTAAGCAACATGAATAACACTATCCAACTCATGATCTGGAGTTAGCAGCTGTGGTCCATGCTCTGAAGATTTGGCGGCATTACCTACTTGGTAATACGTGCCATATTTATACAGACCACAAGAGCTTAAAGTATATCTTTACTCAGTCAGAATTGAATATGCGACAAAGAAGATGGTTAGAGCTGATTAAAGATTATGACTTGGAAGTACATTATCACTCTGGTAAAGCAAATGTGGTGGCAGATGCCCTCAGTCGCAAAAGTTATTGTAATTGCCTGACAGTAAGAACAATGGGTCTGACCTTATGTCAAGAGATGGAGAAATTGAATGTAGAGGTAATTCAACAAGGTAGTTTGACCAACATAATTGTTGAAGCCACTATTCGAGATTAAGTTATTGCAGCTCAGAAGGAAAACAAGGGTGTAGCCCATATCAAGGAAAGAGTCAGGTATGGAAAGGCAGAATGTTTCAGCATAGATAATGAAGGTGTGCTATGGTTCAAGGATCGCCTAGTGGTACCAAAAGTTACTGAGTTGCGGCAGACAATTCTTGAAGAAGCACATGCTACTAGGTTATCTATCCATCCGAGAAGCAACAAGATGTACCATGACTTAAAACAAAGATTTTGGTGGACCAAAATGAAGATAGAAATTGCAAGATATATAGCAAAGTGTGATACTTGTCAGAAAGTGAAAGCTATACATTTGAGGTCTGCTGGAGAATTACAACCATTGCCTATTCCAGCTTGGAAGTGGGAGGACATAAGTATGGACTTTAGTGTTGGTCTACCCAAGACATCAAAGGGATTTGACTCAATATGGGTTATTGTAGATCGACTCACTAAGTCCACACATTTTCTTCCTGTCAAGACTATATACCCCACTATCCAATATGCCAAGATATATTTAGCAAGAATTATGAGTCTCCATGGAATACCAAAGACCATAGTGTCCGATAGGGGTACACAGTTTGTCTCCAGTTTTTGGAAACAATTGCATTCTTCATTGGGTACCAAGCTCCTATATAGTACAGCTTATCATCCGCAGACTGATGGGCAGACTGAAAGAGTCAATCAAGTGCCTGAAGATATGTTAAGGTGTTATGTCCTTAATTATTCCAACAAGTGGGACGAATGCTTACCTTTGGCCGAGTTCTCATATAACAATAGTTATCAGGAAAGCATTAGAATGGCTCCATTTGAAGCACTATATGGTCGTAGATGTAGAACATCGCTGAGTTGGTCTGAGCCCGAAGAAAGAAGATTCTTTGGAGTTGACCTTGTGAAAGAAACAGAAGACAAGGTTAGGCAAATACAGAGTAATTTGAAGATAGCTCAGTCCCGCCAAAAGAGTTATGCGGATAGACGACGGAGACCATTGGTGTTTAGCAAAGGAGATTTTGTATATCTGAAAGTATCGCCAATGAAGGGAGTTACCCATTTTGGTGTTAAAGGCAAGTTGGCACCTCGATATATTGGACCATTTTCAAATTCTGGAGAGATATGGAAAAGTGGCCTATCGCTTGAAATTACCAGAACATTTATCAGCTGTACATGATGTGTTCCATGTGTCTCAGTTGAAGAAGTGTCTCCGAGTGCTTGAGCAGAATGTTGAAGTTGAAGGAGTGGAACTTGAATCAGATCTGACCTATTCAGAATATCCTATCCGAGTGTTGGATCAGAAAGATCATGTTACTCGAAGGAGGACAATAAAGTTCTATAAGATACAATGGAATCAACATTTAGAAGAGGAAGCTACTTGGGAATCAGAAGATTACTTGTTAGAAAAGTTTCCAGAGTTTCTTGCGTCATTATAGAATAGAGTACTGTTAGTTGAGCTCGGTTGTTACAAATTGTGTTTTGTAAAAGAACCTCAGTTGTTTTATGGATAAGAATTGGATGTTTTTGGATTGACACATTTCCTTTTCCATTACTTACCCTATGGCTTTAAATCTCGGGGTGAGATTTCTTTTAGGGGGAAGGATTGTAACACCCCGGGTGTTTAAGTATTAAAAACTAGACATATCATCATATGCATTGCAAGGCATTGGTCATATTGCAAACTTTGATATGCATTCACTAAAACAAGTTTACATTTATGCATTCACTAAAACAAGTTTACATTTATGTTATAAGTATTCCTTAAATGTCCCCTATTTGAATTCAAAAGTTCATTTCAAAATTTAGACCAAATTAGGGGTTGGTTATAAAAGCAAAGTTGTAGAACTTTTGATTTTGAACAACTTTTGTTTTTGAAGATTTTTGAGTTGTTTTGAAAATTTGAGAGTAATTTGTGAATTTTGGCGAATGGCAATTTTGTAATTTCTATGAACAGTGTTCACCGCCTAAGCTACATTGTCGGCGATCCTTCGGCTTGCTTCCAGTCGCGCACGTGGCCATCTAGGCATCGCGCTGGCGAGGGAAATGGCTCTGCCGTGGCTTCCTTATGCTTCCTGGCCATCCTTTATAACCTGAGCCGCCGTCGTCTTTGCCGTTTCCTCCTCCTCTGTTTTCCTGTCGCCTTGCTCATCTCCGGCGAGCTCCCACCGTCGAACCAGCGCCTGTGCCGTCGCAGCGTAGCACTCAATAGTTCTGCCTGCTCCTTGCGCACCCAACCGACCCGCTTTTGTTGCTTGATTTCACTGGGAAACTGCTCTGCGCGCTCTTCTTCCTCGTGGCCGGCAACGTCCCCGTCGCAAGCACTTTGTCGTGGCCAGAGCTCCACGGTGCGCCTCTGCCCCTACTGAGTCTTGCTTCAGCTTCACCACGATGCCGTGGTACTCTATGACCCATTGATTTCTCATTTTGACCACCACAGCCACCGGAGCATCGCCACCGATGACGGTCTACTCCACCATGCCTGCTCGGAACGTCGACCAGCCTCTTCGTTGCTCCTCCGACCCTGCTCGTTACTCAGTCGTGTTTGGGGTGAGGTGCTGAACCCTTCTGTGCTAGGTGTTTAACCTCTACTGCACTTGTGTCACCGGCGTAGCGCGGCCGTGCCGTCGTGTCCGCCATGGCCGTTGTGGTGCTCGGCCCAGTCAGTGTTTAGCCTCGTTTGTGCCACCAGTCGAAGCGTAGTAGTGTAGGGGACGTGGTGGTGCTTTTACCATCACCGTTGGTCTCACCGGCGGTGAGAATTCACCGGTCAGCGCGCGTGTCGCCGCGGTCAAAGCTAGAGGTGGAAGATGACATGTGGGACCCGATGTCAGTGACAGCGTTCAAATTGGATTTTTCTATTTTCAGAATTGAATGAATAGTATCTATTTTTGTTATTTTTGTGTAGATTTATTTGAAGCTCCAAAAATTATGAAAAGTTTTGTGTGAACTCTCTGTGATGTATATTATGTAGGAAAAATATGACATGTTGTTTTTCAGTAATTTTTGAATATGATAAAAATTGCTCAATTAATTAATAAATGAGTTTCCAGGATTTTTCTAGGCTTATTTATGTATCCAAAAATTATGAAAATTGTTTTGTCACTTAGTTATCATGTGATGAACATTTACAAAAATTCTGAGGCCGATTGGAACAAGTTGATTTATTTCATAATTCTTGATTAATTAATTAATTCATAAAAGCAAATAGTAACCTTTAGTGATTTAGGTTTTGTTTGAGTTTTTGATTGAGTGATGTCCTTGGGTCGTTAGTTGGTGATGATCCTTGGCAATTGATGTGAGTGTTACGGAAATGGTTTTGTTAGTTTAACTTGTAACTGTACCACGAAGGAAAGTTGTATTCAAGTTGTTAATTTTTCATCCATCATCGAGCATCATGTTTCGTATTCCGCATCATGTTAGACATGGCATTGTTACTACGTGTAGTGAATGAAGGTGAACACATGGTAGTTAATCAAGTAGTTGAGGAGGTTGATCCATCTATGGAGGTTGGTGTTGATATCGGTGGAACGACTCTGGACCTGGACTTTTCCGTCAACGAAGGCAAGCCCCGGATGCATACAACCCTACCTTGTATTTTACAAATTGATTTTGCTTTTGCTTCTTTTTACTGCATTAAGTGATTAGGAGTCAAGTGAAAACCAAATTGGTACATTACCAACCTTGTTATTTCATATTTACCATATTACCAGTTTTAAATTCGTATATGCCTAGTTTTGCTTAGCTATGCTTAGAACGATGAAAGTCGGGTGATTACCTGTCACCTACGAACTTTAAATGGAACTTTAGTTAATTATGTTAACATGTGATATGGGAATGTGGAGTAATAAATCTAGACCGGGCGGACTCGGTGTGTGTGAGCCACAAGACATGGAGGTCTTGTGAGCGGGTTCTTTCCGCCTGTGTCGATTAAGGTCCGTCCGTTGTTGAATTGCATGAGGTGAGACTTTGTAGTACTAACCACATACTCCGGTAAGCCTTAACTTGGCTATTCTATTACGAGAATGGCTACTCGTGCACTAGGAGTGGAGAGATGGCGGGAATAGCGTGTACCCACGTGGCAATGGGCTAGATTGGTGTAGTACTATATTCTCGGGTGGCGCGGACCCGTTCTTGTTTAGAGGATCTGAGGGTAGGTTGGTATATGTAGGTCGGGGACCTACATATGTCGTGTGGTCTGGAATTCCCAGCTGGGTTTTTAATCAGTTCAAATCGTCGTTGCTCCTCGGTTATGGAGACTCAACTCACTGTTCATCATCGTAGTAATAAGTAACTGGAATTTGAGAATGGTTCGGGAAAGTGTTGGATATGAAGTTTCATGATCTCATTACGGATCATGTCAGCTTTGTATATGATCTTCTAAAGTTTTAGCTGTTGATATAAAGAATTTTATTAAAGTGCTTTTACGCAAAAGAACTTTGATTATTGTTAAAGCCATACCTCAGATCCCATGAGCCTGCATTCCTGAGTTCTATCAGTTTTATTTCGGTTAAGTCTTGTTGAGTACTTTTGTACTCAGGGTTCGCTGACACTTGTTGCAGGTGAGGCTCATGAGCAGATCAATTTTGGATCATGCTGCATGACGGTTGTTCCTTGTGATGACGATAAGTAAATGTGTGGCCCTTGGGTAGGGCAGCTTTAATTGTGTGTTTTGTAATATATTATAATGCCACTCCACTACTTTGTTTTGTATTATTAATCGAACTTAGTTGTATGGTTTGAAACAAATGGTTTGTAAACTATGTTATTGTAAATCTTCCGCTATATTTACTCTGATGTATCTATTTGAATAAATTGTTGTAATACTGCAATGACTCTATAATGTGATCCTGCTTGGAAATCGTGGATGATTCAGGGTTCCCCGAGGACACCCGATAGTCTTCTTAAGTTACCGGGAACGTATGCATAGATGTCAAACATCGTTGGACAGCGATAGGTGCATGTGGGCCCTATAATTTAGGAGGTTCTGCCACACATTCGCATGCTCGACCTGCCCATTCATGCAGGGGTGCACCATGGCGGCCCAATTGATGTGGATGTGGTATTCATCGTAGAATTGGAGGAACTTTTCTCGGTGAACTGCGTGCTGTTGTCCGTGATAATGGAGTTTGGGACTCCAAAGTGGTGGATGATGTCAAGGAAGAATAGCATGGCTTGCTCGAACTTGATCATGGATGTTGGCCAAGCCTCTATCCACTTTGTAAAGTTGTCTACGGTGTCAAGCAAGTGCGTATAGCCCGAGGCGCTCTCTTGAGAGGTCCAACCATATCGAGCCTCCAGACCGCAAACAACCATGTGATGGGGATCATTTGGAGTGCTTGGGCTGGCAGGTGGGTCTGTCGAGCGTAGTATTGACACCCTTCGTAGGTGCGCACAATCTGTTGAGTGTCGGCTAGTAGAAGCCCTGTCAGAACACACTTCCGACCAGGGTCCTAGGTGCGGCATGGTGCCCGTAGACCCCATCGTGGACATCTCTCAGCAACTACTTCCCTTGTTCGATGGGGATGCAGCGCTGCAGGATCTCGGTGTGGCTTCGCTTGTAAAGCTCCCCCTCAATAATGACAAAGGACTTAGCGTGACGTGTGAGCTACTGAGCCTCGGTTTTGTCCATCGGTAGCACCTCACGGAGGAGGTAGTTGAGATAAGGCATCCTCTAGTCAGCTAGCGGGTCGGGCTCTACCGCTGGATCTTCGTTAAGCTCCATGACTTTGGGGTTGGAAGGAGCCGATGGCGGTTGGCCCCTGAGCCTAGGGCAGGCGGCCCGTCATCGATCTATTCTAGCTCCTCGTAGCGGACCGAGGGCTTGTACTGATCGCTGGTGAAAATGCCCGTCGGCACCAGATCTCGGCCAGACGCCATTTTCGCCAACGTGTCGGCCGTCTCATTGAGCCAACTAGGGATGTTGTTGAGTTCGAGGCCATCGAACATGTCCTCTAGCTGGTAGACTTCTTGGCAATATGCAGCCATCTTGGTGCTGCGGCAGCTTGACTCTTTCATGACTTGGTCGATGACCAGCTAGGAGACACACCGGACATCAAGCTTTCGGATGCCCAACTCAACGGTGATGCGTAGGCCATTGATGAGTACCTCATACTTAGCCACATTGTTGGAGGTAGGGAAATGGATGCGAACCATGTACCTCAAGCATACCCTGAGGGGCGAAATAAAGACCAGCCCCACACCGACGCCTTTCTTCATCAGCGATCCATCGAAGTACATCGTCCAATACTCTTGGTCAATGGCTGCTAGCGCCATTTGGATCTTGTTCTATTCTGCGACAAAATACGAGGGGCATACAAAATGCCCTGACCCATTAGCTCGAGTGCCCACTTCGTGATTCTTCCTATAGCATCCTGGTTTTGGACGACCTCGCCGAGAGGGAAGGACGTCATGATCGTCACTGGGTGTGACTCGAACTAGTGACGCAACTTCCTCTTAGCGATAAGGATGGTGCACAGGAGTTTTTGGATTTGGGGGTAGCAAGTCTTGGAATCGGACAAGACCTCGCTAACGAAGTACACGGGATGCTATACTTTGAGGGCGTGTCCCTCTTGTTCCTGCTATACCAGCAGGGTGGCACTGACCACTTGCATGGTGGCTATAATGTAGAGCAGAAGCGGATCCCCGTCAGTCGAGGGGACTAGGATCGGGGCCTTCGTCAGGAGCTACTTGACATTGTCAAGTGCCTCCTGGGCCTCGGGCATCCATTCGAAATGGTTGGTTTTCTTCAAAAGTCGATAGAGGGGGATACGTCGTTCACCGAGGCGCAAGATAAACCGGCTGAGCGTGGCGAGGCACCTTGTAACTTGTTGTACCCCCTTTATATTCTGAATCGGGCCCATCCTTGTGATGGCCGAGATCTTCTCTGGGTTGGCTTCAATGCCATGCTCGGAGACGATAAAACCCACTAGCATACCCCTCGGGACCCCAAAAACACATTTTTCGGGGTTGAGTTTGATGCCGTTTGCTCGAAGTTTCACGAAGGTCTGCTCTAGGTCAGCCAGGAGCTGGTCAGCCCATTTGGACTTGACCACGATGTCATCATGTAGGCCTCAATGGTTTGCCAGATGAGGTCCCCAAAACACTTGAGCATACAACGCTGATATGTAGCCCAACATTTTTCAGACCGAACGACATTGTGACATAGTAGAATGATCCGAATAGGGTGATGAAAGACGTCACGAGCTGGTCGGATTCCTTCATCGTGATTTGATGGTACCCAGTGTATGCATCAAGGAAGCAAAGGGTTTTGCACCCTGAGGTCGAGTCGACTACTTGGTCTATGCACGGCGAAGGAGATGGATCCTTTGGGCATGCTTTGTTGAGACCTGTGTAATCAACACACATTCTCTATTTCCCACTCTTTTTTCTTACAAGAATGGGATTGGCTAACCACTCAGGGTGATACACTTCCTTGATGAATCCAGCCACCAAAAGCTTCACAATCTCCTCGCCGATGGCCCTGTGCTTCTCCTCGTTGATGCGACGTAGGCACTACTTCACTGGCTTGGAGCCTAGCCTGATCTTCAAGGTGTGCTTGGTGACTTCTCTTTGAATGCCTGGCATGTCTGAGGGTCTCCACGCAAAGATGTCTTTGTTGGCGCGGAGGAAGTCGATGAGCATGCTTTCCTATTTGGAGGAAAGCATGGTGCCGATGTGCACCAGTTTGCCCTTGGAGCTGCTGGGTCTATGAGGACCTCCTTGGCACCCTCCACAGGCTCGAAAGACCTGGCTAACTGCTCGGGGTCCGGCACTTCTTCGATGATCTCCTCCCAGATGGCCATGAGCTCTCTAGAGGCGACAATTGTTGTGGCGTGTTCGTAGCACTTGACCACGCACATGTAGGCGTGCTGGAAGGAGGTGCCAACAATGATGACCCCGCATGGACCTGACATCTTCAACTTCAGAAAGGTGTAGTTGGGGACGGCCATGAACTTTGTGTAGCCTGGACATCCCAGGATGGCGTGGTAGGTCCCGTGGAACTCAACCACCTTGAAGGTAAGGGTCTCCCTCCTGTATTTGGTAGAATTCCCAAAGGTGATG